>APFE031737271.1:25622-53414 GCA_000404065.3 Pinus taeda
ATGAGCCGAACAAGACAAGTGCTCGATCTTTTTGTGTAATGATCCCTCAGGTCCAAAAAGATTAAAATCTAGAGGAGGTATGGCACTTTCAATGACTTTAACTTGATGGAGAGGCCAATTGCTCGACAATATTTTCATATTTTATGAGTCAGATGAAAAGAGCTTAAAGGAGACTCGTTTTTTGAGGAACGAGTGACGTTTTCAGGTAGCAGCTGGTTCCTGGTAAGGCTTGCAACTTTTTAATCATGAAAGTGTAAAGAAGGTGGCTAATAGAATTTCTCATCTCAATTGTTCCTTAAAAGGGGTAAACAATCAAATGGAGGCATATGATTTGCTAAAAAAGAGTGGAGGTGATGGTAAGAACACGACCAAGGTTCAAAAGCTGATAATTATGGGATCGCAAAGATAATTTACTGAAGGTGGGTTCATTTTTTAATGAGCTTAAACTCTGGGGGAACATTTGCTCATTACTATGTTTATTTTTTAATGAGTTTGAACTTCATGTAAAACTGCTCGTTATGATAGTTCGAGATGTTGATTTCTCCATCAACACTATGTTCTTCTGACGATCATACTGCCTGTTCAATTACTCCATGAAATTGATTAGAAATGTAAATACATGCTTGAAAAATGAGCTAAACACTAATATTTTACTTGAATTATGTGAATAGTAACACAAAAGTAGTTTTTACCTCTCATTTTTACCATTTCATTCAAATTTGGGATTTTTGGAGCTCTGGAGGTGTTTTCCCCCTCAATTTTCCCCAGTTGATTCTGGGAGATTCTGTGGACTATTTTCGACGTCGTTTGGACCAGGTAGGAGCTAACCCTGAGCTCTTCAATTGCATTCTTTCCTTTTCTAATTCTGTACATGTTTTCCTGTTCTTCTATGATGCGGGAGCAACCAGCACCAAAGCAAGCGAACGCAAGGCATGAAAGAGAAAAACAGAATTAAAGCCGATTTAAAGAAAAAAATAGACTTAAAGAGGATAAAGCAGATTTAAAGCAAATTTAAAGCGTGCATGCATGAATCTTTTGTGGAGAAAATAAGGAGAGGATAGGATTGATCCTTCCTAAAATTCTTATATAAATGTAATGTGATAGGATGTGATATATCAGTTCTGTGAGGAAATTGTGAGTGAGCAAGATGTAGTCGAGCGTGAGCTCGTTTTAAGGATGAAATGCCTTAATTTTGTAACTGTTCCGTGAATATATAAAAGTGTGTTCATGTTCTGTGTTAATTATATACACCTATGGGTTTTATAAAGGAGTCAAAACCTGTGTTCTGTAAATAAAAATGGTGTTGCAGGCACTCGGCAGCGGCCACATGAATGGTCAAACGAGAGCAAGACAGAATATAACGATTCATCCACACTAATATCTCTTTTTCCGCGACTTCGCCCACTTGCTTTCTGCGCTTCAAGTTGGCAATGATGCGGATGATATGTGGGGCGCGCGTTTCAAAATTCCAAAGCGCAAACGATACCACATAGTTGCACCTTGTCAAGTAAAAGCAAAACGAATGGGGTCCCCTTAATGGAGGCTTATCTTTAGGAGCGCCCATCTGCAGGAGAAAGTGAAATAGATACCATGCATATTCAATAATAATGTTCAGTGACGTCCTGCACCATGATCTGTAAGTGGTTATACATCATTGACTGTAGAGTCTTCGCATGTGTACAAATTGTGTGTGAGATTTTAGACCTATATTGCATGCTTGTAATGGGGTTTAAGGGAAGGATCGATATTTAAAGATATCAAGGTTTAAAGTTTAAAATGCTTCCGTTTAAGCTGGTGGGCCATAACCCACAGGCCCAAGTTCGAGTTTTTAATGGAATTAGGATTTTGGGCAATCCCCAAATTCTCATTTCATCATTTTGGTATCAGAGCAGAAAAAGATTTTGTGGAACGAGGTACAGTTATTGATGAAGTATGAAGTAGTATGGTCTTTATATTTTGTGTAGGTAGCAACAGAGGAAGGTGAGAAGATTTCAATAACCTAGAGTGTTTACCAAAAGACCAAGTCCAGAGGAGAGCTTGGTGAGGTAAGATGCAACAAGGAGGACTTGCTGTTGCAGAGGTAGATTGCAGCTCACAAGTTAAAGATACTACGAAGACCAGGAGAAGCATATGACCAGGAGGTCATAAATTTTTGTGCCTCGGGAGTCTAATGTAGGAGCAACCAGCACCAAAGAAAGCGAACGCAAGGCATGAAAGAGAAAAACAGAATTAAAGCCGATTTAAAGCAGAAAATAGACTTAAAGAGGATAAAGCAGATTTAAAGCAGATTTAAAGCGTGCATGCATGAAGCTTTTGTGGAGAAAATCAGGAGAGGATAGGATTGATCCTTCCTAAAATTCTTATATAAATGTAATGTGATAGGATGTGATATATCGGTTCTGTGAGGAAATTGTGAGTCAGCAAGATGTAGTCGAGAGTGAGCTCGTTTTAAGGCTGAAATGCCTTAATTTTGTAACTGTTCCATAAATATATAAAAGTGTGTTCATGTTCTGTGTTAATTATATATGCCTATGTGTTTTATAAAGGATTCAAAACCTGTGTTCTGTTAATAAAAATGGTGTTGCAGGCACTCGGCGGCGGCCGCATGAATGGTCAAACGAGAGCAAGACAGAATATAATGATTCATCCACACTAATATCTCTCTTTCCGCGACTTCGCCCACTTGCTTTCTGCGCTTCAAGTTGGCAATGATGCGGATGATATGTGGGGCGCGCGTTTCAAAATTCTAAAGCGCAAACGATACCACATAGTTGCACCTCGTCAAGTAAAAGCAAAATGAGTGGGGTCCCCTTAATGGAGGATTATCTTTAGGAGCACCCGTCTGTAGGAAAAAGTGAAATAGATACCATGCATATTCAATAATAATGTTCAGTGACATCCTGTGCCATGATCTGTAAGTGGTTATACATCATTGACTATAGAGTCTTCGCATGTGTACAAATTGTGTGTGAGATTTAAGACTATATTGCATGCTTGTAATGGGGTTTAAGGGACGGATCGATATTTAAAGATATCAAGGCTTAAAGTTAAAAATGCTTCCATTTAAGCTGGTGGGCCATAACCCACAGGCCTAGGTTCGAGTTTTTAATGGAATTGGAATTTTGGGCAATCCCCAAATTCTCATTTCATCATTCTGGGCCTCTGGGGTTTGAACAATTCATTCTCTCCCCATCGCACCTAGTATAGATCGAAAGGTGCGATGCATACTGAGCTGGCCATTGGCTAGTCAAGATGCATCCTATCCAGTACACAGCTAGGGTGCGATGGGCGCAAAAAGGAAAGTTTATGCACTGTTTTTCTATGGAAATTTTTCCTGTTTTTGCCTGAATCAGGATCCTAATTCTTCTCTGGTTTGTTTTTCAGAGATTCATTGGATCAAGATGGTCATTACATGGCATGAACATCAGCATGAAGAAAAGGAGATGGTTTCTTTACATGATCTGGGTATGGTGACTGCATTGTGGAATTGTGGCTGCTCAAATTCTTCCGCATATTGAGCATGAGGCAACAAATCAATTTGTTGCAATATTTTCTCGATGCATGGGATCATACCAACCAAGTGTTCCAGATTTGAGGTAATTCCATCCATTTGATAGTTGAGGATATCTAATTCTTGACCAGTTTATCGAGGCGTGGTGCCCCTCTCTCACTATCAGGATTTGCCCATGGGGGTGAATCTGTGAGGGATTATATTCACTGGTTCTGTAGAGATGGATGTTAGCTGAGCAGGGATGGCAAGATCAGTATTTGAGATGTCATTGACCGGTCTTTGAAGACTATCTTTTTCACCTTTGCTAGATTGGCTAGTAGTGCGGCTCTTCATTTGGCGAATAGGTCCTATATGTAGTATGCTCCGGAATGCCTTGAACTAAAGGTATTCAACTGGTGTGACGCAGTACTTCCGGTTATAAAAAAACAACTTACCAAGGTGAAGAACGAAAGATCTAAGAAGTTTGGTTATGGTTCTATTCTGACTGCTTTCGCCTTGGAGAAGATCCCACTGATGCAACCACAATACATTTCACTTGGAGTGCCAGCGCTGATAGAACCACGAATGCAGAGATGGGTTGATCTTATGGCCAAACATGATGGTCAATCGCAGATTTCATTCTTTGATGCCTTCTTTGAGTGGTTCAACCATCAGCAGATGGTCTTTGTCGAGTATCTGTATGCTGGGATGGATTTCCAGGGTGACCTAGATTTGGTGCTGCTGACTGGCGAGCAGTGGGGTGTTATAGTTAAAAGATCTGACCATATCTATGTTTATCATTTTTAAAATGTTATCAAGACTAATCAAACTGATAAATTTGTGCAGATATTGGACCAGTGCAACCAGTAGTGCGCCTGAGGGTAGCAGCTGCCGTTCTAGCAGGAGAGGCTGTAGGGAGGGCTGTCCTTCCGATCTGGATGTAGCCAAGACCCTTGCAGTATTGTAGGATTAGATTGAGGTTCTCACCCTTGGTATTCAGGATGTGAGGACCGACAAGTTACCTCTGAGATTACAGTTCCATACTACTGGTGTGCTGAGCCGATGGATTAGGCTCTTACATATGATCACATAGGCGGTGACTTGTTGTCACTAGCACCATTAGCCTAGGGTGCTTCCCTGCATATTTGAGTTTTTAGGTCATGTGACCGATTTTGTCTTGGACACAAAACATTTTGACAAACTATAAACAGTTATATATATTTTTTATTTTCGGAGCTATATTTTGGTTAAGTTATATGATCCTGATGCAAATGTTGATTGAAATGCTTTCTTTTATAAATTCAGCAACAGTCTATCTAACACATAATTTTCTAATGAATCAATTAATGTGCTTAAATTTTTTGAAATGTATTGATATTGAATAGAATCAAACTGCCTTTCCAAAATCATAACCCTTAGGAACATACGATAGATAGTTGGATTCTGAACAGAATAGAAGCCAGTAAGCTGTAGGATGACAAGTTGTGAGTCTAGCCTGACAATAAATTAGCGTATGTCACGTGCGATGGCATCAGAGAGAAGTTTTATCAACGCGCTATACTCACTGATGTTGTTCATTGACCGACCAATACATACTCCTCTGAAACTCACAAACTCGTCGCTTGGATAAAAAATGGCCCAGGCCACAGAAGATAGATTATGTGTACTACGACTAGCTTCGTCGGAATATCCAACAGATGATTCCAATAGGTTTGACATCTGCAACAAATGCAAAAGTGGATTACCTAACCAAAACGATCGCTCTTGACGAAAAAAAAATGTAACAAAAGCATATAAAGAGATTACTACACTTAACCAAGCATAGTAACGCTTAAGGTACAACCCATTTCGAGGTTGTGCCAGTGGAATCCCATCGTAATATACTAGCTCGTAGGCTCCTTTTACTAACAATCATTTAACAATGTAGGGACCCATCCATAAAGATTGGAACTTACCTACTCCCAGTTTATCGGATTCCTGATCGTAAAGCAAGACCAGGTCACCTTCTGAGAAGACACGGGGTTTGACATTTTTGTCAAATTGCGCCTTAACGTGTTTCTTACAAGCTTCATTAGCCAAGGTGACATCACGACAAGTTTCATCCAATTGAATTATTTCCAAGAAATGAGACTCTTCCTCTGAAATTCCGGGGAGAAGGTTGGCTACGAGCTTGAGAGATGAAATCTCACACTGAATTGGTAATACAACTTTCAGGCCATACACCAATTGAAAGGGTGTAAACTCGGCCACATTTCTTACCGAGGTTCTGTATGCCCATAGAGCTGAGTACAGGATCAAATGCGAATCCTGTTTGTAGGCTCCAATCATTCTCTGAAGCATACGCTTGAGGACTTTGTTGATCACTTCAACTTGTCCATTAGCTTGCGGATAATATGGAGTAGAACTGTCATGGGATAGTCCTAATTTGGTAGTTAATTCAACCATCATGTGATTGCAAAAATTTTATCCATGATCTGTGACTATAGCCTGTGGGACACTGAACCTAGAGACCATATAATTGAAAAATAAAAGAGCAGCTGTTTCACCGCTATTGTTTAATGTAGGTATCACCTCGACCCATTTCGTAAAATAGTCAACTGTAACTATGATATACCCATGCCCCCCTAGCCGAGGTGGGGTTACATGTCATGAAATCTATGCCTCATTTGGAAAATGGCCCAACAACAAATACTGGATGCAGAGGTGCAGGTGGTATTCTGGTTTTACAGTCGAAAATTTGACAAGCATGGCAACTTCTGGCTACGGTTATGCAATCTTTGAACATTGTTAGCTAGAAGTAACCTGCTCATAAAATCTTTTGTGTCGTAGCGTAACCAGATTGATGCCCCCAACATCCACCTAAATGGCAATCATTCAGGACTTTTTCGGCCTCCTCATGGGTGAAGCACCTTCGCAGAACTGTATCGATATAGCAACAGTAAAGTGTATCACCAAAGATCATGTAGTATTTTACTTGGTATCGATTACGTTGTTGTTCTGAGCGAGAGGTATTAGGCTTGTATGTTTGGGTTTGGAGATAGATGATTATATCTCCATACCACGGATCGCTCGATGATATCAGAAACAAAGATTCATCCACGATTGATGCTTTGGATGTTGAATTGTTGGACCATGATGGGAAGTCGCATAGTATCTCCACGAAAACTAAAGATTTCTTTGATTTTGATTTTACGGATTCTAGATCAAACTCTTGCACAATAGCTATCCATTTCGAATCTTTGCGCCCAAGTAACTGACGCGATAAAATGTAAGTCATAGGGTTGCAATCTGAGAAAATGGTAGTTTTGCGAAAGAGGATATAGTGTCGAAATCTCTATACTGCTTGAACAACTGCAAGAGCCAGCTTTTCAACATAGGAGTACTTGCTTTCTGTATCATTTAAGTTTCAACTTAAATAATAGACAGGATGTTCGATTCCATTTTCTTCTTGAACTAAAATCATTGCGATGGTTGTATCTGCTATAGCTAGATACAGGTTAAAGTATTTTTGATAATCAGGAGCGTACATTAATGATGTTTTTATTAGGGATTCCTTTAGAGCATCAAAGGAAGTTTGCGCAACATGATCCCAGTTGAAGGGTACTGATTTTTTCAAAAGATGCGTATAACCTTTAGCAAGTTTGGCGTAATTTGGAATGAATCTCCTCAGAAAGTTTGATTTCCCTTGGAGTTTCTGAATCTGAAGAAAATTTGAAGGTGGAAGCATATCGATGATTGCCTGAACCTTACTTGGGTCGAGTCGAATTCCATCCTTAGAAACCACGAAGCCAACTAAATGACCAGAACCGACACAAAATACACACTTGTGTGGATTGAGTCGTATCTTGTAGTGTGAGCAACGTAGAAATATAGCTCTCAAATTTTGCGGATGATCAGTCCGTTTTCGTGAATGAGCCAGAAGATCATCGAGATATGGTTGAATGATGTTCTTAATGTCATGGAAGGCATAATTCATAGCCCTATGAAAGGTTTCCCCTGTGTTCTTTAAACCGAAACATAATTTGCGGTACGTGAATGTGCCCCACGGACATATAAATGCAGTCTTCGACTGGTGCTATGCATAGATATTTATTTGATTATACCTGGAAAATCCATCCATAAATGAAAATATTTCGCATCGGGCGCATTCGTCAATTATCTGGTCGATGAAGGGTGTAGGGTAGTTGTCCTTTGGACAAGCTTGATTTAAATCCTTGTAATAAACACACACTCTAATCGTTCCTTGCTTTTTCATCATAGGAACTATATTCGATACCTAATCAGTAAGAGGAACCGGGTAAATGAAACCATCATGTAAAAGTTTTTCAACTTCTGCCTTGATGGAAGCGGCTTTCTTCGAGTGTACCTGCCAAAGCCGTTATCGTATTGGTTTGACATCTAGATACATCTTGATTTTGTGTTCAACTATGCTCAAGTCAATGCATAACATTTCTTCATATGACCATGCAAAGACATCTCTGAATTCACGAAAGAGAGAACAATATATTTCCAGTTCTGAAGAAGAACAAGGTTTGTTGACATGAATATTCTCTACAACATCAAGTTTGGTTGAGATATTTATGGTGATAGTTTCTTCAATATTGGATAGATTTCTCTCGGAAACAACCGTATTTACAATATTTGATAGACAATCAAAAACTGAAGGATGATCAAGGTCGTTGGAATAATCTTCATTATAATCCAGAAGATGGGAACGATGGTGGTAATCTTGCCATGGTGCCTCTCCTATCATCATTGATTGAGTAATTCCTTCGTCTGTAGAATGTACATGTGACCAAGGATCTGAAGAGGTGCCATATTCCTTTGACCTATCTACCCAAACACTCGATGAGCGTTGATTTGGGTTTGCTGCCTAGGTCGAGAAAAATGATTGCTACAAAATCTCTATTGGTCTTGGAGGCAATACCTATTGATGGTCCATGCTAACAAAATGTTTGGAAATCTTCTGAATGGAAGATATCATATTGCAGGTTCCTATTGTTGCCACTTCCACCAAATTACTCAGAGGCAGTAGGGCAAAAGTACCCATCAAGGTAGGGTCTTTTAGTAAGCCTACTCCAACATTTTGAAGCGAATGAGAGCTTCCATGGATCATTGGAATGCTTCCTCTAACTTGTGAACTATTGGGGAGAAAGGTTTGTTGATCAACAATTGTAATTCATCCTTGAAAAGGAAATGCAATCTTTCTAAAGTAAGTCGATACAACAGTAGCCATAGCATAAATCAAGGCCCTTCCTAGTAGGATATTGTAATCGAGGTTTCCATCAATAACTTCGACATCAATTTCTATTGTCTTGCCCCCCAGTTCAACTTGCATGTTACTTAAAATCCCAAACGGGGTGTATGATCATCCATCGAATTCTTTTAATGTCGTTGGTAATCTTGACAAGGGTGGTGATCCTAAAGTTTTCCAGCAAATCATTGACATAATGCAGGTAGATGCCCCCTCATCAATAATTGTTCTGTGAACAGTTTTTTTGAGGGCTTCCACTTGAATGAGGAAAGTGAGTTGTGCTGGTAACTGAGGTTCATATCCTTTATGATTAAAGGCCACAAGATTGGAATCCGCTGGGTCAATCCCACTTATTGCTGATAATAGAGCTTGCTTTGGGGGGGGGGGGCAATTTTGCAGTACTTCAAGCATCGACATAGCGGATGCTGATTGGGCCAGATCCTCTACTATATTATAATTTTGTGCTTCTCGGGCACGAGGATTAAATGTCAATTTGTGTACTACTCCCTTTGGCGGATTTATTGTTAGCTCAAGAATGATCGGTGGCACAACTTCGATTGAAGTTGTTGTCGAACTACTAGGTTGATCTGTAGCCTTGTTGTTCGACAGCTGTGGATTCCCGTAATATTTATTCCTTTTCGATATCAAAGCGTCATTTTGTTGCTTCGAAATCGACAACATAAGCACTTGTGAAAGGGAAGCATTGTTGCTAGCAACCAGATTGGTTTATGGGATTGGAAATGCATTGGTCAATACTGCTGAGGTTTTTGAACTCTTAAAGAATTTCTTAATCTCAGCTTTATATGGACAATCCTTCGTCCAATGGTCTTCATCACATATGTGACATGCCGAAGGAGGTTTCTTTTGCGCAGAAGGGTTTGTAAAAGATTTTTTAGGAGATGAATCATCATGTTTCTTCTTTTTTCTTTTCCCTTTCTTCTTGCCCCCTAGTTTCTTTGGTTCTTTGCCTTTGTCGGTCGACACGGCATTAACCTCTGAGGCAAGAAGTTCTTCATTCGCATTTTGACCAGAAATTTTATGGGCTTTCTTAGATGTAGCCTTTTCGGTTTTTGTGCTGGTAGTACCTATCACACCATCGCTAGCATGTGACTCTTTGTTTGATTTAGGAGGAGGAGGAACGGAAAACTCTAGTCTAGGAGCATCAGGGATTTTGTTGTATAGCGTGCCAAATTGAGTATAAATCAAGTCGAGATATTGTGCACAAGAAATGACTTGCTCTTCAGTGACAACCCCCCCAGCCACATCTTCTGTAATAGAAGGTAACAATGACTTAATAAACGATTCAGCTAGCAGCTAATTAGGAAAATATGTTTTTACCATTTGATGATGACATCACCACTCATGAATATGATCAGATATGTGAGTGGCTATCGTCATCTTAAAATTGGTAAGAAGCTTTGTTCTTGTTTCGTACCTTATTGGTAACTGAAAATGGGTTAAAAAGTGGTGGCAAGGGCGCTGAAGTTATCGAATGAAGCTCTAGGCAATTCGATGTACCATTTTCCTACCAGACCAGTTAACGTTCACTGAAAAAGGCGAAGCCTAATCGAATCATCATTGAGATTGTTGGATGAACACCACAGATGAAAGGTCATCACATGATTCGACGGATCTTCGCCTAGATTTCCATTGAATTTAGGAATATCTGACGGAAGTTTATGAGGAATCGTCAGCCACCAAGGAGCGTAAGAAATTGGATCATTTGTTAGCCAATTCAGATCTGGTAATTCCAAAGTTGCAATGAAAGGCAACTGTTGATTCAGGTTTGGTGAAGCATACCCAAGATAAGATGGGATCGCTTGAGCAGTGGGTCTTTGCATACCAGCATAATTTATTTGATGCTGATAACTTTGAGAAGGTTGATGGGCATAACCATTATGATATGATTGATGGTGACCATTTTGAATATACAACTGCTCAGGTCCTCGGTAAGCTTGCTGGAATTGCGATTGTTGATATTGCACCAGCCATGGTTGTGAAGCCATTTTCTATTGTCCAATATTGGATGTTTGACCAAGATGAGGGGTAATATTACTCGTTTGAACCTGAGTCGCTTCAGTTAAGGAGCCATTAATCGGTGATTGTGGTTGTGTTGTGGAGACAAGAGGCTGTTGTATTACGACTTGAGAGACTTGAGGTTGACATACAACAGGCAGCGCTTGTACTTGCAACATTGTCACAATAGCCAGTGTAGTGGGAATATTCGACACAGGTAGATTTGGTTGCATTGAATATACAACTCTTGGTTGTTTAGGTAGTATTGGCAACCAACCACTGGATGTAATTCCACCTTGACCTGAATTCTATTGTGAACTCTCATATGGTTGTTCTCCTGGAGAGAATAATGAAAAGGCATACTGCCCCCCATATGGTAGCAATCCAGTGTTCAAAGGGAAAATTGGTCTTTGTAGACTGGATTGCCCAAATTGTTACTGTTGTGAAGGATCAATTTGCTGAGACTCAACATAAGAAATTCTAGATATTATTCCAGGTGAACAAACGGGAACATACCATATTGTTGAAATAGTCCTTGGGTGGACTTCATCTAGCAGTTGAGAGCTAGTTGTGACAGATGGTATACCAGTGAACATTTTCAGAGTAGTGGCAGGAGGTTCTGCTGCTGCTGTATCGGATGACACAGTCCTAGATGTCGATGGTTGTTCATACATATTGAGTCTATCCAAAAGACTTCCTAGAGTTTCTACAGGAACTTGTGATGAAGGGTGACTAACTTATGAATTATAAGGATATAGGTGGAGCCTAGTTCCAAAATTTAATGGGGTATTGGATGGAAGATCCTCCACAATCTCTTCTATCACAATTAGTCTAGGTGGAAGAGGCAGACCATCAGGTCCGTAAAATATTTCTAGTGCCGAAGAAGGTACACACTCTATAGTGACAGATGTTGGAGGGTTGACACCTTCCGAATCAGTCCTAGATGGAGCTAGTTCAGGAACAGATGTGTTTATCGTTACACTAGGATTAGTTCTAGCGTCCTCTTGTAACTGTGGAACTTCTTCTATGGAGGCAGGGATACCAGAAAAAGTTAGAGTAACTGGGGTCTCTGAGGATGTTGAAACACAAGTTTCAAATAAACTAGGAGACTTTGACTCAGTTAAAAGAGATCGCTTGGCTCGGAATGGTTTCGTTTCCAGAGTCAAAGACGGTTGACTCGTTAGTCTCCATGAACGACAAGGTTTTGATTGACTTTCTTCCACGATTGCGGATTACTTGATCAACTCAAAATAAAAAGGGGAAAATGTTATTCCGAATCAAATGAATTTTATGACGCTTTGACACAACTTGCTTTTTCATTTTTTAAGAGTCGAGAAAAAGCTAAAGATGACTCTAGTCGCCTTCGATTTTTCATGAGCCTGAAGTGACAAGTGCTCAGATGAACCTTTTCCTTTAAGGAGTTTGAAAAGGAATGAAAGTGACTTCTCTATAAATCTAGACAGAGGGATTACCAACCCAATCGCAAAACTGCAGAATACTTTTTATGGTACGATAGTCAATCTTCCCGAATGTTGTGTTCAGTGCATTGTGATTGATAGGGTGGCAGATACAGCTTCCTAAGGATAAAGGATGTAGCCTATTGTGGTCTCCCAATATATACTCGACGGTATGTGGGAGCACAAGTCCGTACTGGAACTTGTCATCTCAAAGAGGAGGAATCACCCAACCTACGATGAAAGCGATAGTTACTAGGCTTCACAACGTCGGAATACGTCTCTAGCCTAGACTTCTAAATGTTGTGCATTAGGTTCCAAAGTGTTTTTATGTTCATTGAGGTTTATTTTATAGTTGATCTTTCTTAAGAATTTTTCCTTTAAGGTTAACCGCGTGATTTAGATATATAATTCCTAAATATGCAATCTAAGATGATAAACAATCGTTCACTTTCTTTTTAGCAATGAAAATCCTAGCTACTAAGGAAAGAGAAATGAAATTCTTTCAACATAGAGCAGAGAGCACACACTAGATGCACTTTTCCTAAATCAATTTCAGCATGCAGTCTAAATTCAAATGTACATGCATGTATTGTTTTTCAGTTTCCTTAATGTGAGAATGACAAAAAGAAAACTAAGTACATATTTGAATTATCTTCTTTCAAAGCGACAATACCAACAATTTTCTCTTCAAAAAACGAAAGGAGGGCTAAGACGACCCTTTGAGATTTCGAATTTAAAATTGTTTTCGACACTTGAAATACTATTAATTCAAATCAAATACAATGGCAAAAGTGTAATCGACTATCTAAAAGAGTTATGCTTTATGACACTCTTTTTCTTGACTGAAAACGACACTTGTGACGCTTTCAAATCAAAAGACAACAGTTCGATTAAGCTACTATTTGTGAAGGAGAACTGTAAATTATGAAAAATACATAAAAAAAACATTCACAATTCCTTATGATGGAGGCTGAAATAATGCAAAGGAAGATGGTTTCAACAGTGATGTAATCATTATAGACAACAAAACTACTGAATAAAGCTGAAGATAATGAAGAAAAAACCAAAATCTAGAGGCATAAACAGTCTTAGTCAATCATCGCACCTGTAACACAGGGAAGTAGGGATGCATCTCACCTACAACACACGGGAGGTGTGATGCATCCAGATTGCCAATAAGAGACACTGCGATGGTCCAGGGATGAAACTGAGCTTGGTTTTCACTCATAGTTTGCAGCTAAGTTCAGGGATTTAGGTTGAGCTAATGATTTTCAGTAAACAAAAAGTATAGGGGCTGATCTAATGAGGTTATTTGAGCTACCACCAGGGCACTTAGGTTGTTTGCAAGTCAGGTTTCAGTTCATAAACCTACCTGGAGATTGACTGAAGTAGCGTTGATCTACTTTGCAGTTGCATAGAAAAAGAAGTTCGAAGGCTAGCTGGCTTAACTTCAGGCTCTATCTATGGTTTATAAATCAAACAATAGTAACAAAACAAACAAACTATTCGCTCCCCAGTGGAGTCACCATTTTGTTATCAGGAAAACTAGTGTCCATTTAGAGCTGCTGGTCCCACTAAGATGGGTTGCTATATTAGAAACAAACAAACTAAAGTTACTTGTGTTTTCCTTTATGAGAGATAGATGAGAGAGAAGCAGAGAGTACCAACCTCAGTCTTTCGCTAGTCCCCTTACTTGTTCCCTCTCTCCTCTGATAGAGCTTTCACCACTCCTTTCTCACTTGTCCAGCTTCAAATAACACTTGTATAGTCAAGGTAGCAAAATACCATCAAAGCATAGAGATCTATAACCATAAATAATGTAGGATAAAATGTACATTAACCATACAAATGCATATACAAATACAAGATTTAGATATATACAAGCATATGGAGGAAAACTCAAATAGCTTTATTAATAGAAGCAGTAGAAGAGAGGATTACAACCAAGCTGTCTGATCTAGCATCATCCTCCCAGCATGAAAGCCCTCTTCACCTCATACAAAGCAAGATCACCCAACAATGTCTTCAAAGAGAAACCAACAACACTTCCTTGTAAATTACAAAATTCTAGCCTCTAGATCTATAGGATGAGGGATCCATATATAGATGTTTGCAGGAGAGTGAGTCAACTTCTATGATTTTGATTAGTGTCATTTCATTGATAGTTCTTGGATCCACTTGGAGATTTCATGATCTCTTACTCATCCTTCGGCGAATTCAGAGAGGCAAGCTTCATATGAGCAGTTTTTTGAAGATTCTTTGAGTTTCCACCTAGCAAATTGCTTCTGCCATTTGTCTGTTCTCACTCATCGCACCCTACAGAAGGGATTTTCAGTATGCATTGCACCCCTCGTGTGTAATAGGTGAGATGCATCACACCCTTAGCATGGAGTAATCTGTATGGTCCAGTTTTGACCAGTTCTAAGCAGATTTTTAGGGAGAACTTCTGGGAAATGATGTAATCAGCTGACCTTGTTCCTTTAGGGTATGAAACAACACTTTTAGGGGTTTAGAAGCCCTTAGTTTATGGACATGTGTGATTGGGGTTGCAGTACCCAAATATGTCTATAACAGTATAAAAAACCCAAAGTTTTGATATTATAAACCCAAATTAATAATAAACCCAAGGGATTAATACTAAAATCCCAAGGGATTATGAAACCAAGGGAATAATATTAAGCCCAAGGGACTAATATTATAAACCGAATATTCGTAAAACCATATATAAATATTACAAACGCTAAAATAAACACGGTTTATTTTCATGGTGAGGCAATCTTTGTCAAAATGTGACATTCAACCATGGGACTAATATTATAAACCTAACATTGGTAAACCCAAATATAAATACTACAAACACTAAAATAAACCTGGTTTATTTTGATGGTGAGACAATTCTTGTCACATTGCGACACTCAACCCTGGTTGACCATGTTTGGCTATGATTGACAATGGTTTACAATGATTGATATTATAAACCAAAGGGAATAATAAACCCAAGGGATTGATATTATAAACCTAAGGGAATAGTAAGCCCATCTTATTTAAATTATAAACCCAAATGAATAATAAACCCAAAGGATTAATACTAAAACCCCAAGGGATTATGAACCCAAGGGAGTAATATTAAGACCAAGGGACTAATATTATAAACCCAACATTTGTAAACCCAAATATAAATATTACAAAGAATACAATAAACATAATTTATTCATGGTGAGACAATCCCTATGACAATGTAACATTCAACCATGGTTGACCATGATTGATATTACAAACACGAGGTAATAACGAACCCAAGGGATTGATATTATAAACCCAAATGAATAATAAACCCAAGGGATTAATACTAAAACCCCATGGGATTATGGACCCAAGGGAATAATATTAAACCCAAGGGATTAATATTATAAACCTAACATTCATAAACCCAAATATAAATATTACAAACACTAAAATAAACATAATTTATTTTCATGGTGAGACAATCCTTGTCACAATGTGACATTCAAGCATGGTTGACCATGGTTGGCTATGATTGACATTGGTTTACCATGACTAATATTATAAACCTAAGGGAATAATAAATCCAAGGGATTAATATGAGAAATCCAAAGGAATAATAAACCCAAGGGATTGATATAATAAACCCAAAGGAATCATAAAGCCAAGGGATTATTATTTATTTTCAGGGTGAGACAATCCTTGTCAGAATGTGACATTCAAGCATGGTTGACCATGGTTGGCTATGATTGACAATGGTTTACCATGATCGATATTATAAACCTAAGGGAATAATAAACCCAATGGATTAATATGAGAAACCTAAAGGAATAATAAAACGAATGAATTAATACTAAAACCCCAAGGGATTATGAACCCAAGGGAATAATATTAAATCCAAGGGACTAATATTATAAACCCAACATACATAAGCCCTAAGACAAATATTATAAACATTAAAATAAACATGATCAACCATCATTGATTTTCATATTGAGACAATCCTTATCACAATTCCATGTTGGACCATGGTCGACATTATAATAAACCATGTTTGACTCGGGAATAATAAAACGCAAGCGATTTATATTATAAACCTAAGGGATTAATACTAAAACCCCAAGGGATTATGAACCTAAGGGAATACTATTAAACAAAAGGGACTAATAATATAAACTGAAGGGAATAATAAACCAAAGGGATTGATATAATAAACCCAAAGGAATAATAAACCCAAGGGATTAGCACTAAAACCTGAAGGGATTATGAACCCAAGGAATTATTAATATTAAAAATTTAAAGAATGAAGAAACCCAAGAATTTGATATTATAAACCATTGGGAATTAATAAACCCAACGGAAAAATATTAGAAACCAAAGGGATCATAAATGGCAAGGGATCAATATTAAAAACAGAAGGGATTAATAGGAAATATTTTTTTAAACCGAACGGATTGATCAACCCACATGACTATGAATATTATAAACCTAATGGATCAATAAACCCCAGGGATTGTTAATATTATGAAAGCAACACGTTAATAAATTGAAGGGATAAACATTGTAAATGTAAGGGATTAATATTAAACCTTATGACTATTATTTAAACCTTAATATTGGGGATTAATAAACCAAAAGGAATAAATGATAAACCAAATGAATTATTAATATTACAAACTTAAAGAACAAATAAACTTAATCATTTAATACTATAAATCCAAGGAAATAGTAAACCGAACCTAAGCCCTAAATCCATGGCATCAATATTATAAACATAAATAATGCTATAACACAAAACAATGATAAAAATACATAAACCAAAACCAATATAAGAACCACATTGCAAACCATAAAGCACTGAAACATGATAAATCATCATTACATTAATAATAACACATTTATATCACTAGATTATAAACAATAAATAAAATTTAAGCCATAAATATATTGATATCAATACATGAACATATTAATAGCATAAATCTCAAGAATATTGATATAAACACCTAGAACATGAAATCCCAACAATAATATTATAAATGTAAACAATATTTTCATTTATGAAAGACGTGAAAAAAGTGATGGGATACACACAAAATACCACAATAATCAGAAATGCAAGAGAAAGATATAAAATAGTAACACTGCCATTGGAGCAAAGCAACATAAATGAAAAAAAGACATCTAAATTGCATACATTGGATTTAAAGAAGTATAACATAATAGGACATTTTAAGACCAAAGTTATACAATTTTGTACATAAAAACAACATTAGTGTTTAAAATAATCAATTTAACCGACATTGCAACCACAAAAAGAACATGGAGTCTTAACACAATTTTTTTGTCTTCTTCACATCAAATAATTCCACTACAAAACTAAACTTCATACAATGTTTCAAAAGTCATCTATGGAGTGGCCTCTTCCAAAGCACAACTAGATCGATGACAAAAGCGACACCAATTCAAATCAACAGGATAATGATCACGATACTTAACACTTTCCAACCAATTCCTTCTTTTTCTCCTCCCAGACTCCCTCTGGTGCACATGTTTCAAGTATTTACATGTGTTTTTGTTTGGTCTAGCTCACGAATATGATCATCAATAAATGTAGTATGGAACCCATGTTTTCTATCAAACGTGTTTTGAAGATAGGAAAGAAAGCTTATAGCTCCAACAATATCATGTATTGTTTTGGAATAATAGATGACCTCATTATTGTCCATATCTACATTTGAAAGACACAAAAAAAGGCAAAATCAATAAAGACATGCACAAATAAATAAGCACATACACACACATATATATCTATATATGTATAAATAAAACATAACACCCCATTTTTGTTTATGTTAAAAAACTTAATGTTATAGTGTTACATGAAAAAAAACAATCTACTGTTACATGAACCAAATGATATAAAAATTTCTACAAATATAAGCCTCATTTCAAAATACAATAGAAAAAACTATGGAATTAGAATAAAACCGTGGCCAATATTCAAAAAATGAATATTGGCCATGGTGATGGCCAATATTCAAAGCCTCCATTTTTTCATTTCATGATGTAATATGAATCCACAATATTAATATCAGTATGAACCAGTTGTAAAAATGATTTTGAATGATTGGTTCATATAACTCATTGTTTATGCTTGAATGGTCTATTGCAAAGAAAAGAGCAATAGGCACTTAAAAGAAAAAAAAAAAGTAAATTGAACAACATGAAAAACAATGTAAACAACTTTCTCAAATATTACTATGAATATGATGAATTTATTAATCTAATAAATATATGAAAATGATTATTATATTAAAAGTAAATCAAGAGGACAATAAAAGCCATTAAGAAAACATACTATAAAGAAGGTCATAATGTTATTAGTTGTATTTCATAGCGATATGAACTTCAATCGCTCCTCTTCCTTCTTCCTAATTGTAACATATGCACTATCTTTCATCTTGGCATAACGTTGAAAAGAAAAAGGCGGTACAATGGGTAAACCATCTATTGATTTCACTCTTGATATGGATGTCAAGGTAAGGCCTTACTTCTCTTTATTCCTGATATCAATTGACGCTCGTTCTAAAGTCAATCCCTATGACTTGTGGAATGTAAGAGCCCATGCATCTTCAAAGGAATTTGTTTTTGATTTCCTCTTATCATTGGGGTGATCGGGACAATGTTTGGATTGCTTGCATCAAATGGAACACCAACATACTTATCAAATACAACAATTGTGAACATTGGAAGTTGAGTTGGCTTAGAGTTATGCAGATATAATATATCCTTAACATAACCAAGTGCACCATTCACCAAGCCAGCTCCAACCCATAAATTACATGTCAACATAACACGCTGACCACAACAATACAAAACTTCATAGTCCAATTGATCATCATCAACACCGTTGATTACTGAATGCCTTGAATGCTCAACAACACATCGTGCAATTAGATAATTTACTGATTTTAAAAGATGCTTATTATGTAAGGAGACCAAATTATTTTTTGGAAAAATGTGAGCTGTTGCATTAAATAAATCTCTTTCTCTAGGATGCAACCTCATATCATCCCATGACATAAGAAACTCCCAATCTTCCAGAACAGGTTCTACATTTCTTATGTTATTGAGGACTCTATGAAAACAAGATTGTTTCTCATTATTCCCTTGTTGGAAAAACATTGTGTCAAGAGTGACAACAATGTTGAATTTGTTCAACAAGAGTTTCCTTGTTGTATTACCTACATACAAAGGCTTATCTCTCACAGGAGGCAGTTGGCCAAGGTCACCCACAAGGATGAGGCATCTACCACCAAAAGGACAATTCTTTTTCTCTGGAAATTCTCCTCGTAGTCGAGCATCTATTTACATAAACACCCTTGATCCTAGAAATCTCATTTCATCAATCAATATATATCTAACATGTCGCATTTGTTCTTGGAACACTGCAAGTGACTACCCCTGTAGTGGTTGCACATCTTTAAATGGAATTTTTAGAGCTGAGTGTATTGTTTTTGCATGTATATTAAAAGTAACTATTCCTGTTGGGGCAAGAAGAAGCAAAAGGATTCTTCCATTACTTGACGAATTTGAAAGAGCTTCAAAAATACAATGGATAAGGAAATACTTCCTAGTACCTATAGTGCCCTGAATAATCATAAGAAGAGCTTCACGAATCTCATATTTAGCAAAGTGCTTTAAGACAATTTCAAAAGCAAGTCATTGTTTTTTTGACAAAGAATCTGGAGATGAAAATGTTCTGTTTGAAAGGTCAAAAATATCACCCCTTGATTCTGAATTCCTTATAAAATTAATAGCTTCTTCTACAACATCATCATAAATAGTTTTACTTTCCTAGTCAAAGGATATATCAAAGTCCCTTCGACCAAGGGTGTGAATATCATGAACATTCACATCATTTCATGGAACCAAGCGAGAGAAAATCTGCCATTCTTGAAAGTCATCTTCAAGATTCATTTCCTGGTTAGAAAAATCACCATCTTCATCATCTTCAATATTGTCTATAATTGATGGATTTTGATCAACATGCCATGCTCGATATCGAAAATTCCTCCAATTTTCAATAATAATTTAAGCTAAAAGGCCAATTTCTGTAGGAATGTCACGAAATGGCTTGTACAAGAGAAATTTTGTCCAGCAAAAGGTTTCAAATTCCTCTGAAGCCTCACCAGGAATAGAATAAAATTGTGGCCAAACCCAAACAATAGCATGAACATCTCTAGGCTTCCATGGATCTTGTTTACCCTTGCTATCAAATGTCCAAGATCTTGTTGTTTCTATCAAAGATAGATGTTCAAGGAAAAAAGGTCTCTTCTGATAATATTGAACAAAAGTATTCTCAGATGAACATTGCAAGCCGTCGCTTGAGGTTTTCCTAAAAACATTTCTTCCAACATTTAAGGAAACAAATTTCCAACTACAAACAACAAGAGGTAGCTTAAGCAACATATGACATGTTTCTTGTGCTCCAATGTCACAGTCAACAATCATTTCCACAAGAAACTTTCTTTATGCACATAAAGCATGATCCTCAGAGCCAATAGAATTTGAAATTCTAGTTAACATATGACGATAACTTTTAGACCCTTTTTCTGCTTTTGAGGCATACTTAGCAATGTATTTAAAAACAGCATAGCGAGAAAGCACTAGCTGGAAATCAACATTTGCACTCCACATTGTTAGAAGGTCAATGTTATGTACATTAAGCCTATCATCATTTCTTGTTGGCTCATATTTTTTTCTTCCTTGATCATCTATGAACAATCTTGATTCATCACAAAGATCCCATGGAGCATTGTCTCGACATGTTAGAATAGTGCCCTTTTTGTGCAAACAAGAATCTACAGTACACTTTGTGTGTCTTTGGACACGATTTAACAATTATTCGTAATCGTTATGAGGATTAGAAGAGAAAACCTGACTAGAATTCAATAGGAAAGGGTCATCATTGAGGCTTCGTTGAACCATTATGTTGCGATGATGTATGTCACACCGATTCCATGTAGTTACATATTTCTCGAAGAATATCTTTGCAAGTTGTACATCATAACTATTTGACTAATCAAGTATTTCCATGTCAGGAGTGCCTTCTAACCATAGGAAACCATGGATATGTGTTGAACCTCTATTTTGCCACTCATATTTGAAAAAAATGAAGATATACTTACTACAAACAATATAAATAGAATCATAATAAAAGTTGAAAAAGTATAGAAAAAAATTGAACACAAACCTGTACCAAAAGTCCTTACCTTTAAGATGTTTTTGGATAACTTCTTCTCAAAAAGAATTTAATCTATGGTACATAAATGTCGCAACAATGTGAGGGTACTAGATAACATTCTCAATTTTCATACGATGCTCATTTGAAGAATGAGAATGTGAATATATGGGCATGAGGTTATGCAACTCTGGCCACTTTGTGTTAGCTGCACTCAAAGTAAAAAATAAAGATGGACATCCTAATTGAGTAATCATGTCCATCAATTCAGATTGAAACTTAGTCTAGTATGCCCTTGTACCTCTCAGAGAAGAACCAAACCGAATAAGATGCTCATCCAACTTATTATCTGGTAAATCAGATAGTTAATGACACAACACTTCAATTGTTGTAGGTGAGTTATCATGTAAATGTTTCTTTGCAAAAACTGCAGCAGTTGCTTGGCTCTAATGCCGCATTCTCATGTTTAATAGGTAATATTGAAAGTGAGGATGGCTTCCAAATCTCTGACCATAGTACCTAAGAAGATGCAATGCATACTCATGAAGTTCAACACTACAAATACGTGGTTGCAACCAATCAGCATCACTAGTGGGGAACAATGTTGGGAATGACATATCTAATAACCCCTCTATATTATATTCATTCACTGGAGAGGTTCCAATACTGGGCCAATCCATGTCTTGAACATGTGAAGAATCAACATTATCAGGAAATGCTCTGATTTCTTCCACTTCTCTTCATTCATTTGGTAGGAAAGCAACAAAAGAAGAAGGATGAGAGGGAAAATGCTCACCAGGAAACCATTCATTAGTAGTTTCATTGATCTCATATTCTTCAATATCACAATCAAAAAATCTAAGCCTAGAGGAGACATCTGTTGATCTTTCGGGCAAAGCATTCACTGAATCATAGTCAATTACAACATCTCAATAATATTGATCACGTTGGATTTTGAAAACCAATGCAACCATCACTCGAGATCTTTTGACATAAAATTCATAATATTTAGACTGAGCAGCATGTCGCCTCACAATTAGAAAGTCAATATCTTCGACATGTCGAGGAAGGCTTTGTACAATTGTATAAATATCTTGAGGAAAGCTAATTGTATGACCACTATACTTATATTTCCCACCTCGAGCATGTGTCACTTGCAAAATAGGATTCAATAACATGAGATTCCCTTCGCAAATTTGATGCATATGGAATGAATCTATGGGAATGTCTTTCCAAATTTATGGTGTGCATTTCGTGAACCTAAGAGGATGTAAAGGTAAATTTTTCATAAAAGACTTTAAAATTTAATTTCCAACTAATTGTAAATGGAAAAAATGAAAAAGAATAAAATGCATTTAAAATTTACATTTGTGTCTTTATGTGGATGAGGGTTATGAGATGGTTTCTCCTGGATTCAAACATTAGTGGATGGAGCATTTTGGGATGTAGTTTCTGTGCCTCTATTCAAATGAGTTGTTTCTTGTTTCAAAAAAATAAAATACATTATAAAACTAAATGTCCAAAAAAGAAAGATTCAAAAATTGAAAATAAATGAAATACATTGAACATCTACATTAGTTTTACAATTTGATGTTTTGGATTCCAATTCTCCAACCTAATGAGATGAGATCATGATTCTCCATAAAAGGTTACAAAATACAACTTCGAGACAACTATAAATGAAAAAATGAGCAAAATATCAAATGCACTCAACATTTACATTTTTTTTGGCGATGTGGATGAATGCTATGAGATGGTTCCTCTTTACTTCTAACATGAGTAGATGGAACATCTACGAAGTTAATTTGTATGCCTCTATTGAAATGACTTGTGTCCTGTTCAAAAAAATTAAAATACGCCATAAAGTTCAATGTCAAAGCAACTAGAAATTTAAAAAATGAAAAGAAAATCAAAAACATTGAAAATTTACGTTAGTATTTCAATTTGATCATCGAGGAGAATGCACAAGAAGGTTATGACATGCTTCATCTGCACTTCTCAGATTGGTAGATGGAACACTTTGGGAATTAATTTATAGACCTTTATTAAAACAAGTTCTATCCTATTCGAAGAGAATAAAATAACATAAGTTTAGTAAACAAATCTTTGTAAATATAGGAATGTAATAAAACAACCACTATCGCAGCGAAAATCAAAATATCATTATGTTACCTCCATTGTTCGATGCGGAATGCTATCAGGGATGACTGATTCTCTTGGTGGGACCACATTACTTTGAGAAGCAGGATTTGAATATCGAATATTTTGAGCAACTGGATCCAAATCATCAAACAAATGGCCAAGTAAACTATCATCCAAATCATCACACAAAATGTCATCATTACCTCCACCATGGATGTTTTGTAACCTTTGGCCATCAAAACATGCAATTGGAGACACGAAAGGGTTAGGGTGGACATTTGCATCCACATTATCGATATGGTGTTCTTCTCGATTACAAGATGTTTCCCCAATGTTATGAAAATTTTCAGGAGGGCATCGAACAACAAGATTATGCTGACGAGGAGCATATCCTGATTATGAACTATCAATAGGAAATGTTCTCTCCATTATATCATCTATAGTACGATACTTACGAGGAATTATAAAATCATTTTCAAGAGTGGCTTCACTCGTTTTTATATTATATGTATCTCTCCTATGCTCATTTATGGCATCCTTATTTTGTTGATATCATAAATGGAGACCTTCATTATACCTCTCACATGATTTTGGTGACAAATTTCATTTTCTTGTACGCTTTCTTGTGCCTTCAGATGACATGTCTACAATGAATAATAAATATTCATTATGGAATAATAAACATGGAACATAACAAATATCCAATATAAACAAACAAAAAAGAATGAAAAGGCACAAGTTTTTTTTTGGAAATCATAAAGAACATAAAAAGTGTATGTGTTATTTTTTTCCAACCGTATAAACTTATCAAAATGTATAAGGCTTTTTCCAAATGGCTAAAAGAAAAAACAAAAAATTTCAAAATGGAAAAAAACAGAAATGAAGTCTTCCAAATGGCTTAGACAAAAAAGTCTAAATTTCCATGTATCATATTAGAATCAAAACAAAACCCATACTTTGGGACACAATACTCTAAGAATTATATGAATTGGAAGTATATCTAAAATTTTGGAACTATATACTATCAAAATATAAATGTAAATATTAAAATGAACATAAACATATAACATTGTTTGAGAATCAATGACAGGAAGTAATACATATAATATGTATAACATAACTCATAGAAATTATAATTATAAAAACAAAGAAAAATGCATAACATTGAGAAACATTTACATGGAAATAAGAAAACTTTAGGACAAACAATATGAAATATTTTACATCACAAAGATCACTACAAACATTAATTTTAAGTATTAGCATAAAGACCCATAGTATGTATAGAGACAAAAATGGAAATATTTTCCACAACCATAGAGAGTATATAAAATGGAAATATTTATAAGATCTCATAAAAATATTAATATCCTAAGAATCCATAGCCATATCCAATGGTGGAATCTCATGATACGGAATCCACATGGGGAGAAATTGCAAAAACATCTCCATACTCAATCAAATCATTGCAATACTCCAATGTTCTGTACCAAAACCGAGACATCTCCTAATTAGTTGAATTATCAATATCTATTGGAAAACGGATGCGAGTTATCATGTCATATAATAGTAAAGGAACTTCACTATAGTTGCACATAAGAACCAGACCATGAACTGTTTGAAACGAAAGATAACTGGGACATTTTCTATTTATATCTGCAGAAATTTCTTCCAACAACTTCCATCTAAAACCCTAATCATCTCCAAAGTAGTCAATTCTTCATTCAACACACAGTTAACCAAATTGGAAATGATCTAATTCTTCAATTGACCATACAGAAGTGGAGCCATCATTGACATGCATATCAACTAATTCATGTATATTGCTAACGACATACAACGTATGTCACTGATTGGAACAAATGAAAAATGCCACTCATTTTTTATTACGTCAAACTAGTAGATTATATACCTGTATGGAGGATAATCTTCATACTCCTTGTCGAGATATAGCCCAAAAAATTTACTTTTATAAAACACTACATTCCTAAGGGGTGAAGTACCACCAAATGGAATAACAACCCTTTGCCATACCCTATCAAGACTACTACAAACATAAAATTTAGACTGCATTCTGGCATAGATATGTTTTTGAACAACCTAGCCATATTTTCTGGTGCTTACATTTTCCAATAATGAAAAGAATCCCCAGTCTCAATTTCGTATTGGCCTTATGTTTTTAAATGCCTTTGTAAATGGATTCATTAAAAAATAATTGTGTGTTTGGGTGCATTATATTGGTAAGGATAAAACCATCATTGGTCCAACAATACACCCTTCTCTGTATCTTGAATCTATGAATCACAAATGAAATTGAGATATGTGACCATTCTGATTAAGGTATTAAGCAACAAAACAATTGTCTTCACTATTGAGGAAAGGAACGAGAAATCCAAATTCACTCATAGAGACATTCTTGCAACGTAAAAAGAAAGAATGGTTTTGCAAAGCATTCTTCCATTTTTTACAAACAATGCTAAACTTTATCACAACCAATAAAGGGAACCAAAGGAAGAGAAATTCAAGAACTTCAAATGGAAGACAAATCCAAATAGTTGGATCCATAATGAAACAATGAAATCACCTAACAGTGAAAAAAAATCACATTTGATATCAACAAAACAATTTAATGTTGAAAATAATTAAAAGTAACATAAATACATAATTTACCATACACAATTTTCCATTTTGTTAAGGATAAAAAAATGTTAATGGTTATGTAAAAGTGAAATTTTAACTGATAAAAAATAGTTGGGGAACAACTTGGTTTTTTTTTTCTAGATTCAAGATCACATAGCTATCTATTTTTTATAGTAGTGAATCTATTTTAGTTATATGTTTTAATTAAGTATGTAATGTGAATCATAATTAACTAGTAGTGAATTTATTTTAGCTATATGTTTTAATTAAGTATGTAATGTGAATCATAATTAACTATCTGTCATTTTTTATTAGCTATAATAACCACCTAAATAAGGAGTAGTCTTTAAGGTGTAAGAGCCAACTAAATAATTTCTTGCTGGAATCTGACAAAAAAAATATTGACTCAATCATAATGAATCCAAAAATATCAAATTAAAATTATATTACTAAATTTCTAAAACAACAAATTCGTATATCTTAATTTTTTTCATATTTACAATTAATCTAAAGTCATTTTACTTATTTATTAATAAAACAATTGATTGCTAATATCATAAGATAATCCTTGTAATGGACTACATTAATATCACAGCTTAATCACTCTAATGGACCACATTAATCTCTACATGATTATCATTATGTGGTATATGGAGCTTAAATTAATAAATATTAGGAAATTTAAATACTAATACAAATGTAATATGTTTTAAGTTTGTGATATTTTTCAACATAATTCTATATATTTGTAACTTTTTTTAATCATTTGAATTTCTTAATATTTATTAAAATAGCATTTCTTATTTAATAATGTAATTTTTAATCATACACTAATCATAATAATTATAATTTAAATGTTCTTAACCATTAAGAAAATGTGTTTCTAAAACAATTTAATTCTATACATCTCCATTAATTCCATCTAAACACATATACATTATACAAATTCCTATAATATTAATGACAACCAATTACATTTAAAACCCATATTTGTTCATTAGTCAATGAAAGTTTTATTCAGAAATACACATGTAAATATTCATAATTATACCTCACACCCTTTTATTGAATCCAACAAAATTTCTTGAGTCACACCACACACATAAGATTTGAAAGTAGGAAAATTGGATCTCTTTATGCAGTTGATTATGATTATGGGGTATATGGAGGTTAAATTAATAAATATTGGGAAATTTGAATAATAAAAAATGTAGCATGTTTTAAGTTTGTGAGGTTTTTCAACATATTTATATATTTATAATTTTTTCGAATTATTTGAATTTCTTAATATTTATTAAGATAGTGTTTGTTATTTAATAATATATTGTTTAATCATACAATAATTATAATAATTATAATTTAAATGTTCTTAAGCATTAAGAAAATGTGTTTCTAAAACAATTAAGTGTTTATGTCTTCATTGTTTTAAAAAATAGTGATATATGGGTTGATCTTAATCTTGAAATTGTATTATTATCTTTCTTTTATATATTTATAAATATTTGTAATGGGCTGTCTAAAACCTAGAAGTTTTGGAAGTTTT
>APFE031737272.1:0-15276 GCA_000404065.3 Pinus taeda
TATATCAAGGTCGTGTGTTCGATCCACGGTTTCTATTTATCATTGTTGCAGAAGGTCAGAGTGAATATGTGTGTTCATCCACGACTTCTATGTATCTTTGTTGCAGAAGGTCAGACTGAATATGTGTGTTCGTACGTTCGTTCCACAATGTTGTTGTTTATCTCATAGTTACCAAATACGGCCGAATCACGGTTTAAAATACGAAAATTCGCCTGTACGATTCGAATACCGAATAATTCGATAAAATTCGATCCGGTTCGTAGTGTATGCAGGAGTCCGAACAGATGAATTTTCCGTGGGGCGATTAGAATCAAAAGTCAGGACAGCATTGGAATCAATCCTGGCCGCTGTAAGAACGTTATCGAACTCTCTGCTCAAGGTTATACTTTCACTGTCGCTTGATACAAACGACACCACGGATGTATCAGACCAGCTGGGCTGTAGACGGCGCGCAAGTCGCCTTATCTCATTGCTGCTAGCATCTGTTATCAGCTTTTCCATCGTTACATGAATGTCCCGGACTCCGTCGTTATCTTCTGCGGCAACACAAACAAAAAATCTGGCTGAAAAATTCAGATGATGTTTCTACGGTCGGTATATCTATCAAGTTACTATATCCACGTAGTTCAATGATAATGATGCGATTTCCATGGAACCTTGGATTGTTGAATCAGGGAGTCCATGTTTTTTCTCATATTTGGCTCCCATAGAATGTTAGGTTTTCTCACCCCACCTTGATGGGGATTTTGTAGCAGGAAATACGAGAGAACTAAAACAAGCCATGCCGCTATTTCTCCCTATAATGATGGTTGGGAAGTTTTATTTTTCTTACTATTCCAAAGTGTTAAAGGCTAATAAGGAGTCAACCCCAGGTTTTTGGGGTTGGGAGTGCACCCCAAGCAAATTCGCACACTCCATGTTTTTGGGGGTTGGGGAGGGCCGCTCTGTTATTACTTTTATTGCGTGGTATATATAAGAATATGATGATGTAGATTGTTTTGAGGTAAGGTAGGTTGATTATAGCATTCAAAGGTTTAGGATATTGTTAAATGATATTTTCACTTCTGTATTATGAAGATGGTTAAATTTCATAGCCATTGTAAGTAATTTTTATGTGTGGATTATTACGTTTTGAATGTTTTTACATGATTTATGAAATTTATAAATTAAAATCAAATGTAAATCAAAATTAAAGTTAAAATATTTTAATAATAATATTAATTAATTTAATAGATAAATACCCTTAAACTGATTTTTATTATGGTATTTGTGATGGAGCTTACGGAGATAAACAATTCATATTACTATTAATCTCATTAACATATATACGATATTTTATTTTATAAAATTCAAAATAAATTAGAAAGAAGATAGCTAAAAATATCTTAAAAATATATTATTTAAAAAATGTTACACTATCGAATTCTTTTCGAATTGAAAATTTTTCATTCGAATTTTTACCGTATCGAATTCGAATCCGAATCGAATTCGAATTCGAATTTGGTAACTATGATTTAAACAAAACACATAAAGATAAGACTAATAAACCAAAAAATAACTACAAGACTAGGCCTAACCATCTCCAACCGGGATTGAGATTTTGTCAAACACTTGGCATCATTGCAATCTACACGTCTAGGATACAAGACAAAACATGAATCACTGAAAACTCTTATGAGACATAACAAGAAGGATCACCACCTTCTCCCTTGAATTGTTATGACATCAATTAGGTGTTGCATACATCATTTTAACAATTACGAGTAAATGCATTGTTGGAAGTAATGCTTCCATGTCATGTATAGTTGTCATTGTGAGTCTCTATGTATCAATCTAGAAGTAGTAAGTTTCCTATGTGTGAGTTGTAATAGCCATCTAGATGTGTCGTTGTGAGTGATCTAAATACTATAAATATCTAATATCTGTGAGATCAATAAAATCATATTGTGTTTGGTGTTGTGTTTAATCGATCACTCTTTCTCTCTTTCATATTTCTAACATGGTATCAAAGCGAGTTATTACTTGATTCCCTTGAGGAAAAGCCAAGAAGATGTGATAGTTGGGAGAATAATTAATTAAATTAATGTAGCTTAGATGTGTGTCTGTTTTTGTATTGTTCGGTCACTTGTCTGTGATCCCGTTATTGCAGTTTTGCCTCTTCTTTCTCTATTGAAACTCAACTAAAGCACAAGATCTGAAGGCGCCAAGGTCAAGATGAACAAGGGAAATTCAAGATTAGTGTGCTACTTCAAAGATCTGGAATCCAAATTTGTTCTTTGTTACAGCCACGGTGTTGTCAAACTCCCATTTTTAAATCAAATCTCTGTAGGTCGTATTTTGGTTAGATTGAAGGCTCCATATGTTGTACTGCTCGAATTCTCAGACGTTGGGAACAATGTTGAAGGCTTGGGCAAATTTTTTCAATTTTGTCCATTCTCCACAATGCTTTCCATATTGCACGCCCGAAGATGTATCTGACTCTGAGTACAAGGGCCGCTGCCTAAATTGGCTAATGTGGAGAGACTAGTGAATCAAGTCGTCGAGCAGAGTTGTGTTGCAATCTGGTGCCATGCTTCAACAACATGAATATTTCTATGATATTTTGAGCTTAACTGATGGGAGGTCAATTCAAAATGGCAAGAGGGTGGATTATTGGAGCCATGTTATGCGTCTGAGCTACAAATGTTCACTGTGTGCTACAGCTCCTCAACATCTAAATGTTGACTACGCGTTGCAGTTCCTCAGCATAAATGCCACGCACGACGAAATTAAGTGCCATAACACAACCTTAGCCGTGGGCCATCCAAGAATTAAAGGAAACGACAACAATCCTAAAAAGCATATGGGTGGCATTAACACTTTCATGTCATAATAGTATGATTGGGCCTATGAGCATGGTTTTTTAATATGTTAATTAATCATGTAGGTAGAGAAGTTTCTATGATGATTCATATAATATTTATGAGTGTTTGTTGTCCATATAAGCAAGATGGAGTGATATGTGAGTTTTTTTTTTATGGATTTATGAAGGTTCGTGTTTCACAATATATAGACACATCTATAGTTGTGAGATGATGAAACTCCAAGAGCATTAGTCACAATTAGTTCTTGATAGGGTTAAGCTAGTGTGACCCATTGTGCTCGGGAGCATTAGCAAAGGTTATTTACACAAGGTTAAGTTGTAGAATTTTTCGCTGAAGACATTTTGTCCCCAGAATAATATCCTAGATAACTTATGAAGGCTACAGAGGGTCGTGGGTCACAGATGGTGGCAGTTCTATAAGATGGTTCAATATCGAGACTGACCCATTGCGCTCTGGGAGGTTGAGAAGCGTCAATTCTATAAATTTCATCAACGATGGTCAGAGGTAGTTACGTTTTAAATGGAGGTCAAGTGATATCAAAAAGATGTGGTGGTGAAAGAGCAGTATTTGCAAGATTCCAGAGTGGATGTGGGTGTTGATGAAGACCATATTAGACAAATCTAACAAAGATTTATTTATTTTTGTAATATGTGTTTTTAATGTTTTCCATGTAAGCATTAATGGAGGGTGTTGGAAGTAATGCTTCCATGTCATGTATAGTTGTCATTATGAGTCCTTAGGTGTCAATCTAGAAGTAGCTAGTTTCTTATGTGTGAGTTCTAATAGCTATCTAGATGTGTCATTGTCAGTGATCTAGATACTATAAATATCTAATGTTTGTGAGATCAATAAAATCATATTGTGTTTGGTGTTGTGTTTAATCTATCTCTCCCGCTCTCTTTCATATTTCTAACATACATGAAATAACCATGACATGAACTAGTCAATTAACCATGCTTATAATCAGCATAAAACCATGAAAATAATAGTGATATAATAACCATTAAATCCACATATAAATAAGTACCAAAAAGAGAGATTAGCTTTTAGTAAACATAGGAAAATCTGACTAGGTTCGGGACTTCCATGTACCACCTGTTAAGGCTCAGAAATTTCTCAAGGTTAAAGAAAGAAATCGCTGAGGTAACCACAAACCTACTTTTGAAATTAGGATCTAGCCGTCCCAATCTCAGAGACGGCTCTATCTTAATGATTTAACTTGGTTGAGTTAATTGATTTTAGTCTATTTAGGTAATATTGACTGGGTTTTGATTTGGATTTAGGTGGTGGGGTCACTTACTTAGATGAACAGAGGTTTTCTTTTACCATTGGGCTATGGAGTCAATATCAGACAAACTGGACTGGATCAAGCTTTAAAAACAGTGTCTACAAGGCAAGATAGGTGATTTATTACAGATCTCAAAGGCTGGATGGTGAAGTGGTTCTTTAATTGGATCCAGGGAGCAATTAAGGATTCCTTAGGCCGGATTATGAAGAGATTGAAAGAGGTCAACCAAGATGGGAGAGAAATTAAGAGTTCTCCAATCTGGATATCAGAGGAAAACATATAAATGACCAACTGTCAAAAACAAAGTGTACTTAAACAAGTTCTGAATTATAGTTCGAGTTAATTCATTCAAATTCAGATAACATTTAAGTTTATGAAACACATAAGAAAGTAACAAAATCAGACAAAGAAGATACTTCACTGCAAATAGCTCATCTCATGAATCCTATAATGCAATGCTTTTATTACTTCCTCCAGTCTATTGACTTGAGAATTGGTACAATAACCCTAAGGTTCAAGATCAAAATAACTCTAAAAATGTATAATAATCCGCACTCAATACTTCAAATTATAAAGTATTTATACAAAAGAATTTACAAAATATCTCAAACTGTATTGAGAACTATTCTAGGAAAATTAAATATCTTCATACAAGAAGATAGAGACAGCTATTGAACTGTTGTTTGTTGTCCTTGTTATTTAGGTTCTGCTGGCCTTTAGTCTTTGATCTTTTGCTCTTTAAGCTGCTTAGCTATTTGGTCTTCATGTTGGATGTCATATTTACTTATGACCTTTCATCTGATACACTTTCAGCTGTTTTTCTTTTAACTGTATGCTCTGTCAGCTGCTTTTAATTTTATCTGTCACAGTAAATCAAATCATTTGGTATCTTTTATTCTTATCCTACTTTTATATCTTTAGTAAAAGTGAATTTTACTAAAGACTTGTTTGACTTCATGTAAAAATGTGAAGATGTTGTTGCTGAGTTATCTCTATTTTAACAATTACTGTGTAAATTGTTTCCTTCTACTCTGCTGCTGGTTTAAACTTGATTTTCTCTCTGTGCACAAAAATTCTGCTCAATGAAGCCTTTGAATATATTTCCTTGTGAATCTTGGAGTAAACAAGTTTTGGAACTAATATCAAAATTGTTTATCCAAACTTCTGGCCTTTTAATTACCTGCAAAATAAAACAATCATTAATAAAAACATAGGTTGACAGGGAGGTGATAATGGCTTCAGGGAACACAGAAGCCTATGGATGGAGTCTAGAGTGCGTTCGGGAGGTAAACAAAGGTTCAATTGGGTTGCAGATGCTTAGGGTGGCACAATAAAGCTTAGGTAGTTTTCACTGTGCAAATAAGCAAAAAGAGTGAAAAATAGTGTTTTCAGCCTTTTAATGGGTAACTTTTACAATTTGGTGTGGAAATCGATAAATGAATAGTGAGTGGTTTTATTTTACGTGGGGAAGTGGTTTCACGGGGCCATTGCACCGCTTTTGGCACTTGAGCGGTATTTTCTTGAGACCACGTGAGTTCACCTAGAACTGCCACGTAGCCAAAAAGGGCCTGAGCAAAATCGTGAATCTTGCATCCTCTCGGGCTTTTAACTATCAGACATTGGGAGCACGCAATATGGATGTGGGTCATTGGATTTTGAAGCTAGTGATCAGAGGGCTGTCACAGGGTCGAGATGCATAGATGGAAATCAGGCGGAGATTAATGGGGCCCAGGGGGATTAATTACACTTAACTATAATTAATTAATTAATAAGGCAGATTTAAATTTAAGTGGGTTTAATACCTTGGGAATAGGGTTAAAATGTGTCGGGCTTCATTAAACACACCAAAGGTGGTGGATTCAAAGTTTTTTGCTGGGAAAAAAGTGAATTGCGAAGTTAATTAAATAATGCGAAGGGGAAACAAAACATAGGATAAAGGGTGCTTATGGGTTTTTCAGTTGAAATATGGTATGGCAGAGTTAATTAAGTAATGTGGGGTGAGGGAATTTAAACATAGGACAAGGGGGGTTTTATTGGTTTTTTAGATAAAATAGGGAAATTAATAAGGAAAAAATGATTTTTTCAAAGGGGAATGGGTTTCACACTAGGAAAAATGGGTTTTGGGTTGGGAAATGAGTTTTGGAGGGTAATTTGCTAGGGAAATGTGTGAAACTGGGGAGTAAGAGTTAAAATGAAGGGAAAATGGAATTTTAATAAGAAATGATGGGATAATGGGGAAATTAGTAAGTATGTAGTGGGGGGTGAAATGAAATGAGGGGAGGTTAATCAAATAAGCTTGTAAACATCATTTCACTCTCATAACTGATCTTGTACACTAAAACATGTGGTTAAGCATGATAAGTGTGCTTATGCTTTAACAACCTTGTACTTCTACAACCTTTCTTCTACCTACCCTTTACTTATCCTAACATTTTTTCTTCACCTTATTGGGTGCATTTAAGCTAGCAGACCCTTTCTTTCCTTTTTCTTTTGAAAAACAAACTATCTAATTCTAACCTTATATCTTCCAATGGCTTAGATTAAGTTGTTGAGCACATTTTATTTCTCTACCTAACTATTGATCTACCAAGATTAAACAGATTGGCTAGATATTTATTCTCTAACTATAAACATGAAATTTAAAGCATGAACTAGTCAATTTTATTCTATTTGACTATCATGCGTTAGATCATTTATGACAAGCTGCACACAGCTATTATTTTACATAGTAATGTAAAAAGTAGTGGCACTTGTATTTGCACACTTTCATGATCTATTTTTATTTGGGGTTCATATTTTTTTTTTATCTTTTCCTATTCTTTTTATCCTTTGATATTTCTTTTAGGACATACCCTCTTTACATTTTTTAATTTTTTAAATATGGGAAAACATTTGAAGAAAGCAAAATTATGTACAATATTACAAGACTTAAGCATATCCAATTCAAAATTATGAATCCTATTATTATAGGACCCTAACAGTGGCTCCACATGGGGATGCCATTTCCTGGTGAAATGTTAAGAACTCTAAGATCAGTGGCCTTTCAATTGTGATTGAAGTTACCTTGTAAACTGTAATCTTAACCTTTTCTGCAAATTGAAATCTGACACATGTTGCACTGAAATATCTGAAATAAACTTGCTAAACAACTGAATTTAATCAAATTGGAATTCTTCCTACTTACTCTAATTAGCTGTCCAATTTCTAGTTAGTTAAAATGAAAGAGTCAATGCAACCATTAAACCATCATATACATTGGTGGATTTTGTTGCTTGTGCTTGTTTGTGATTAAAACTGAAGTTCTACAACCCAATAGAACCTTGTCAACAAATGAGAAGATAAGAAAATGCTCGATTTCCTTTGTTGACTCTAAAAACTATACAAAAGGATCTTCCAAAATATATACATTATTGTTCAACTGATTTAATCAATTGTACAATTGTTTTGGATGGCCTCCATGCCATGAAATTGAAATGTCATTTTCATCTTTATCCCACTGCAGATTTTTAGACAAGCTTTGTGATGATATTTCTCCTGATTGAAATGTTTGACTAATGAAACCTTTATCATATTGATTCTGAATCTCATAGTTAGTTAATGGAGAAATTTTTTTATTGCATTCATTATCCAACACATCAACCATTGGATCATAAAAGACTTGGAAGGATTGTTGAAACTTGTTGCATATAGGTTTGAATGGAAATTCATAGATTTCTGCAAGCTGTTCATCCTTTTCTTTAGAGGTTTTATACCACATTTCCTTTAAAAACCGACATGATTTAAAACATAGCGGTATATAACTTTCCCGTGTCATTTGATCAGGTGTTTCAATGAAATTTGATAACTGTAGTTGTGAAACTGAAGAATCATTGTTACGGGTCAATTTGGGCACATCAATCCCGACTTCCAGATTCGTATTATTAGGGTCCATCAAGCCCTAATTTAGTTGTTTTCATTCCCTAATGAGGTCAACCTACATCATGCTTTCCTCCCAAGAGTTTCCATGACACCATTCATCCAAAAAGTGTCCCTAAGGAGATCAGTGCAGGTAGCTTTCTATCAGGCTGCATTGCAATGCAAAAACTACACTGACTGGATGCATTGCAGCACACTTAGCCTTTGTTTCACCTACTCTGAGAGAGATTCATAAAATTTTTTAAATGAATCTATTGGATTCCTTACCCAACGGATACTTCTGGAAGTTTCTAGGTTGGTTGAGCTCGCATTTGGATGAGGAAGAGAATGAATGAACCTCAATCCATTATCCCTTCCTCCATGGAACCACCTTCCAATTTTGGCAGAGCATTCATGAGGGCCATTAATGGCTTAACCTCCTCCACCTAGCTATAAATTGATCAAGCATTCAAAGGCTAGTCTAGGTTGGAATTTCTTGAGCTAAGGAAATGTTGTTTGAATGAGATTAGTAAGAGTATTGTAATGACGTCGAATTGTTGCTTCATGAGGAGAGAAGGGATTGAAACTAGAAGGAAGACACTGAATCAAGTATGAGCATTCATTGGTTGTAATATTTCCTTTTATCAATAAATAATTCTAAGATTTTTCCATTCGTGTGTTTATATGATGTATATCGTATTCTAGATTCTATGGTATGTTTAATTAACCGATCTTTATTGTATGCTTTGATGGGTTTCTGTCTCGACTTGTGTGCAAGTACTTACCAAGAAAGTTAAGTATGGAAAGGAGTGGAGAAATTGAGCAAAGGAGAGAGGGAGCGAGTGAAATTTACAGGTTGATTTTTTTTCCTCCTTCTCTTATCTGTTGATTATAGCAAAAGTAGTGAATTACTTTGACTGTTGTTTCTAGACTAGCTACTAGGTCTAGAGGGTTAGGCATTTGTAGAAACACTAAATTTTCCCAAAAAAAATTGGAGACCATACTGGGGAGTGATCCTATCCCTTGTAGTAGCTTTTCGATCTCTTAAAGCACTTTGGCATACTGTACCTTCTATCATTTATTGAATTCAAGTCTAAATTCACTGAAAATTGAGTCAAATTTAAGCATAAAAGTTTCCTTCAGTAATCAACGCACTTTTGTGACTGACATAGTGCACTCCAATGCACTTCCTACTTAGATACAATGCGATTCAGTGCACTGTCTCTAACTGTTGCATGTGCTGATCCTTTTAGGGTCAGTTTTCCCATCTAGGAACTGAAAACTTTTGTCAATTTTCAGTAGTGTGAATTGCTTGTTGAATGTAAATGAAGTCTTGTCTTTGAAAACAGTTTTTGTCTCCTTATTTCGACCTGATTTGGACTAGATTGTTGGATGTTTTTTATGTATTTGTTCTATCATTTGCAATCCACTATCGAAAGATAGTTTTGATCGATTGTTTTGTCAAAAAACAAAGTGTCGTAAAGTCTTCGTTCATAAATAATCAATTGGTCTATTTGTGTATTTGATTTGTATTTTCATTTGGAGTGTCGAAAATCTTCATTTATTTAAAGTCAAAAGTGTCGTACAGTCTTATTTTACCTTTAAAAGAAATTTTCATAAATCGACATTTTTATGAAAATAATTCTGAATTGTTTGTGCATTAGTTTTTCTTATTGCATCATTCACATTAAGAGAAATTGAAAAGAAAAAGAAATACATGCAATTTGCATTTTAGAGTTTGAGATTGTGTGTTCAAAAGGAATGGTTTAGGGAATTGCATTAGTTTGAGCTCTTTGTTGTTTGTTCAAAAAGTACTTGTATGCTCTATCCTTCATAGCTACGATTTTCATTGCTGAAAACAAATGGAATGAGTGTTTCTCATTCTAGTTGGATTCTTAGGAATTTTGAAAAACATCTCGTGGTGAACCCTCAAAGGAAAATTTTTAGCAAGATCAACCTAAAATTCACATCAATTAACCTAATAACACATTGGAACTTAACAAAAACATCTAGAGGTCTAGGCTAGAGATGTGTTTCGACGTCTTAAAACCTAGTGGTTATCATTTTCATTGAGGTTTGGTGATTCCTCCTCTCTGATTCAATAAGTACTAGTACAGACTTGTGCTCGTTGTACCATCAAGTATATAGTGGGAGACTCCAATAGGTTGAAATCCTTTATCCCTAGGAAGCTGAGTTTGCCGCCTTACCGATCGCAATGCACCAAACACAACATTCAAAAAGATTGGCTGCCGTAAGTTAAATCCTTGGTAATTTCTCCTTCATTTATCACTAAGGTGTATATTGTAGTTTTGCAATTAGTTTGGTAAACCCTCTTGTTTAGAATCTTCAGAGCAGTCACTTTTGTTCCTTTTCGACTTCTTAAAAGAAAAGGTTCATCTGAGCAATTGTCCTTTCAGGATCATTAAACATCGAAAGTGACTAGAGTCATCTTTTGTCTTTTCTCGACTCTTTAAAAATGAAAAACCAAAGTTGTGTTCTAGTGTCGTATAAGTTAATTGACCGCGAATAACTTCCTTATTCCTTAGTTGAGTTTAGGTTGATAGAAATAATCAACAATTCTGGAGGAAGATTAACCTCCACTCCATCGTTCGAGGAGAGTTATGATTAAACCGCCCTTGCCACCAGAAACGACTCCTATCCGGTTAAGGCGGACTCATCAAACTGAGTTTGGTACATCAAGAGTTTCTAGTACTTCATCTGAATTACTGGATCCGCCTATCACGGCTAGTACTGAGCCTCTAGTTACTCCAACCATTTTTGGTACATCTGTTACACAAGAAGAAGCTACTCAACTACCTTAGGCCATTATAACAGAAACAAGTGAACAAGTAACTGAAGTTGATCCACAACTTGAAGTTAATCAACCAGAGATTACTTTAGAACTTGAACCAGTTCAATTGGAATTTGATCTAGAACCTATAACAATTGAAACTGAAGACATTTCTAAACTTGAAGTTATTCATGAACCTTCCCTTGAAACTAAAGTTCTTTTACCAGAACATCTGGACTTTGACCTTGAACATTCCAAAGTTTTTGCTGAAATACCTCAATCATCTGTAGTTCCTAAAACTTCATCTTTAACACTGGAAGTCTTTTTTTGGACTTGACAGTGAAACCTTCCACTTGGATTAATTTCTTTAGAGAAAGAAGTTAAGGAAGATTCTACCTCGGGACTCCACATCATTTTGGACATGGTTTGTATCTTTATTCTCAATCTCTTCCTCATTCTACTGTTGCCTCTGAGATACCACTTGATTCATTAGGTTAACTTTTGGGTCAATTAACCATGGCAAAACAACCACAAACATCCCAGGCTGCTTCATTTGATGCAAATGTGGCAGAATCCTTTGTTGCTACTTCTTTGATGTTTTCTACCACACCCGAGTCACATTTATATGGACAGCCGTCTGTCCTGGCTAGTTACCAGCCTATGTCTAGAATCCACTTAGGGGTTTCTTCTTTGCCATGGTCATCACCCATGTCATCATCACAAATTTTACTTGGTTCTTCTTATCAAGGACAACAGTTTGATTTTTCTTACTAGTATCAAATTGGGAAATTTGGTGAACAAAGACCTGTATATCCTCTTAACACTGAACTGCCACCATATGGTCAGCAATATGCCTATTCATCGCATCCTCCTTATCAAGGAGGACAACCCTATGGTTATGTTCTATCGTATTCAGGTGAACCTGAAATGAGAGTCTGTCAGTGGTAGCTAACTATGCCACTACAACCAAGGCTTGTGTATCCAGCACAACCTATGGAAACTGAGCTGAGTATTTCGACTATACCTATCGTAATTATGGAATCGTAGATACAAGCTCAACCTGGTGTATCTCAACCTGTGTAAGTTAGTCTTGCTACCTTGGAACCACAAGTTTCGAGTCAACAAACCCAAACTTCTCAGGTTGTTATACAATAACCGTTTATTTTTGGGGTACAATTACCTCAGGTTAGTGTGCAATTATCTGAAGCAACTCAAGTTGCTACTAGTTTAGTTTATCCTCATCCTAGTCAAATTGGCTTTGGGGGGCAATATCAAACTTCATAACTGATACTCCAACCTTGGCAGCCACAGTATCAACAACCTCCTTTTCAAAATGTCCAACCTGAGTATGGGCCTGCTTTTCAAGCTCAACCTGGGAAAGGACAATATCAAGCATATCAATGTCCTGTGTATCAAGCCCAACCTAGTTATGGACAATTGCAAGATCAATCTGGTTTTAATCCATATATCGGATATTTTCAACTACCATATCAAGGATATCTACCTTATGTGTGTATGAGAAGGCTTGTGGCACGGGCAATTCCATCTTATCCCAGATATGCTCAACCTCATTTGAATCGGCAGTTTCCATTTGTGGCAACTTTAGAATTACCAGATTTGAACTGGCTTACCAATGATCCAATTTTATATGCACCATGGTGGTTGGTAATTCCTCATAAGTTGCCTTCTGGTATTCAAAAGTTTAATGGAAATTCTAGAGAAGACCCATCAAATCATGTCATGACTTTTCATTTATGGTGTTCTTCAAACTCTTTGAATGATGATTCAGTAAGACTTTGTCTTTTCCAAAGAATGCTCACTGGTTCGACTACTAAGTGGTACATTGAATTGCTGAGAACTTCTTTTAATAATTTCACCAACTTAGCCACTACCTTCTTGACCCACTTCCAGTTACCCATCAGATATGAAACTGGAATGGAACTTTTGACCAACTTTAAACAAACAATTTCTACTCACATATCAGATCATATTCATGAGTGGCGTCGTCATCGTCGAATGGTTAAAACCTATGTTCCTGATTAGCTTCTTGCTGAGTGGTTCATTAAGTCCGTATTGCCATCTATCATTGAGGATGTGACTAAAGGTGGAGTTGTTACAGAAGAGCAAGATATTGCTTGTTCCCAATACTTGGATTTAATTTACACACAATCCGGCACACTCTATGACAAAATTCCACATGCACCGCACCTAAATCAATCCATTCCACCTCCACCATCGAGTAGGGACTCTCATGCCAGAGACGGTGTGATCGGTTCCTTGAGCACACAAATGACAAGTAAACCATCTAGTAAATCGCTTTCCATTTTAAATCAAACTATAAATGCATCTGAGGTTCCTGCTTCCAAGATTAATGTCGTGTCATCTGACAAAGGTAAGAATTAAAAGGAACCAGGAAGCAAGAAGAAAGGGAAGAATAAAGAGAAAACTAAAAAACCTCCTCAAGAGAAATCATTTGATTCCTCTAATCGGGAAAAGAAACCTCGTTATCCATGCCCGATATGTAATGAGGAGCACTTTACAAGAGATTGTCCTCACTGCTTAGAAGTTTCTAAGCTGTTAAAAACTTCTATCGCCTCCGCAGTGTTAACAGATCCGTTTCTAAACCCAGATACCAATATGGTTGCAACTGAAAATGCTTCCACATCCCAGGTATTAATGTTATCCATCTCAAAACCTAAAGATGAGATTTTGGTTCAAAAACTTAGTAAAGATTATGGTAACCCGCCACCGTCGTCAAATAATCAGGCCACTGATCAACCTGGTTCTTCAACTTCGACCACATCGGATAATATTCCACTACCCATTGCACCAGAGTTAACAATAAAGCCACCTAAGGGAGTTGTGCACAAATCAACGTTTAACCCTCGAGCTCGAACTGCTCAAAATTATAACATGGTAGAATATCTTACTCAGTCTCCTTCTGCTATGTTGACACTTGAGGTGTTACAAAATTTCCCCTCCCAGAAGTAGGCTTTACTCTCAGCAATAGGTGGAGTAGATCCAGCGGATTCTAATCTTGTGGTTTTTAATCACTCAGGATACACACCACAGTTACCATCACAATTAGATTTTCTAATTTAGATTAAAGCTCTCAACAAAAACATTCATCCAACTATCATAGATGAGGGAGCTTCTACCTGTATTATGTCAATGAGCTGTTGGAAAACACTGGGGTCACCTACATTGTCAAGATCACCAACCACATTGAAAGCTTTTAATGGAAGAACATATACTTCATGTGGGATTTTTAATAATTTGCAATTAGAACTAGGGGGAAAAACAATAAATGTTGAGGTTGAGGTGGTTGGCGGACCCCTTGACTACAACATTTTACTTAGACGACCATGAGTTTATGCAATGGCTACTATTGTTTCCACATACTTTCGTACGATTGCATTTCCTCATAAAGGTGGAATAACAATTATCGACCAAACTTCATTTTTTTCCTCTAGTTCTCAAGCTATGGGAAGCATTCCGTTTGTTAACGGACCACCGATTTCACTTCAATCTGTTGGTGTAGGTCTTTTCAAAGATCCCTCCTTAATGGGTACTTTCACACTTCCTCCACCATCTAGAATTACGAAAGTTGCAAGAGTTGAGACATGTAATATGTTGTCCTCTACTTCATCTGATTTAAAGAGGATCACCAATAGTATTGAAGACAAAAGTTTTACTAAGGGTTTGCCGCTAAGTCCTACCGAACTTGAATAACAATCAATTTTTCTTACTTGTGCGGCATTTCCAAATCCACATTCGCCGATTGTATGGGTAGATCGTTTACTTGAATACAATACTTCTTCTAATCCTTTTGCTTGTATATATTCTACAGACAAGGAAATCATCCAATGAATGATGATAGGAGAAGAACCATGGGAAGATAATCATCATCATTCCCATCTTCCAGATTCCAGTGAAGATTATTCAGATAAGCTAGTACACCTTTCAATTGTAGATTTCTTTTCGAATTCCATCATAATAGATTCAGTAGATTCTGAGCGTAATTTGTTTAACATAGAAGAAACCATTTCTATAGACATTTTGACAAGCCTAACATTGTAGAAAACATTCATGTCAGCAAATCTTGTTCTCCTTTGGAACTTGATATTTACCATGCTCTGTTTCATGAATTTAGAGATATATTTGCATGGTCTTATGAGGAGATGCCAGGCATTGATTCAAGCATTGTTGAACATCAAATCAAAATGTACACTGATGTCAAACCAGTACGACAACAAATTCGACCTGTACATCCAAAGAAAGTTGCTGCCATTAATGTTGGGTTGTGTTACATTCTTTCCACATAGTTAACAGGGGGTTTAAGGGGTACCCGTAACCCCACCTTATGGGGTCCGGGGCAGCGCCCTGGAAAATTTTGGTTTTGGACCCTATGTTAGGTTGGGCGGACCCACCTATGGTTT
>APFE031737279.1:0-14684 GCA_000404065.3 Pinus taeda
GAGAGGATACTGTTTATGAGGAAAGTTTTCCCGACGAACATTTATTCCTCATCTCTTCACTCGACCCTTGGTATGGAGATATCATTGTCTATCTCCAAACTTCGAAGTGTCCCTCTACTTTATCCAAGGATGAACGTCGTAAATTACGTCGCCTGGCTAAGAACTATGTTATCATTGGTGATACCTTATACCGTCTAGGGGTTGATTCAATCCTTCGGCGCTGTTTAACCTTGGAGGAAGCAGAGTCTGTGCTTAATGATTGCCACAGTGGAGCTTGTGGTGGTCATCTATCAAGGCTTGCTATAGCCCAGTGCATCTTACGTGTCGGCTATTTTTGGCCTTCACTTTTTAAAGACTATGTGGAAGCGGTCAAACATTGCCACCCTTGTCAGATCTTTACTCGAAAGGTGCGTGCTCATCCAGCTCCTCTTTTTCCCGTTGTCACCGTCGGCCCTTTTACTAAGTGGGGTATCGATTTTACAACTTGTAATCTGCCTTCAACAGCGAATCACAAGTACATTATTGTGGCTGTAGACTACTTTACGAAGTGGGCCGAAGCCATGCCCACTTATAAAAACGATAGTGACACGCAGCTTTGTTTCTCTTCAATCAGATAGTGACACGGTAGCCTTCTTACTTTAGAATTAGCTTTTTCTAGCATAATGGCTGTGTGTATGCATGTTTCTTTGTTTAGACAACTTTTAGTCTGTTAGGGTTCTACCCAAAAGCCCTAGGGGATTAAATCCCTCAACATTCAGGTATTGGTTTCAATCGTGATCTAAAAAGCATGGAAGACCTCATTCCATTGGAAATCTCCTAGATATGTTGAAATCATGCTGAAGAGATCCCTCTAGCTCACAGTGATTATATTAATTGATCAATCTATTATCCAAGACATATATTGGTCCCTTTTGAACCCAAACTCTATTTCTCTAGCTTGCAAGTGAAATTACTTTCTCGATCCTCAGTTCATCTACAAATGTAAGATCCATATCAAGTCAATTTTCAAAAACAACACAATTCTCCATCAAATCTTCTTAAGGCCAACTCAAAGCTCCTTTTCCATAATCTCGTCAATTGGTGGATTGGAGGCCCATACTTTTACTTGGAAAAATATCCAGTTCAAATATCAGTGCCTGAGCCATCCAACACTCTCTATCTTGGTTAAAAAGCTGGCATTGGGTCTAAAATTTTGGTCCTTTGCTTTCTTTGGGAGGCCCCCATCCCATCAAAGTAGGTCAAGATATTTTTTTGCAGACTCCAACATTGGGTGGACCGATCTTGCCAGAAAAAAAAGTCTCCACAATCTAATGGAGCACAACTGCCAATTTTTCCCTCACCCTCCTCTTGACTAGTGATCCGAACTTAAACAGGAATGCTACAACTTACAAATATAATCATAAACACAGAGATGCAGCAGAAAAACACTTCAATTCATTAATAGAAAAATATTGAACTATGCTTACAAACAAAATGGAAATAAGAAAGCTTGGGCGATGGTAGCTTATCTCTGAGAAGAGATTTGGCAGCTACTTTCCATTGAACTCAGTTACAATGAGGCTCAAGGGCCTTTTTATTATTGAAAAATAAGAGAAAACCCTAACCCGAGGAAATGTAACACCAAGAGTTTATGGGCCCCGTTGGGGTTAGTTAGGCAACCAACTTCTTGGGGTTGTAAACTGTTCATATTATCTCCATTTGATGCATATGATACCTTGTTGGAAAGATATCTCCGAGGACTACAGATGCTGATGTGCTTTCCATAGTAATAAGTAGAGGATTTTTTCCAAAAAAAACATCGTTTAGGGCCTCAAAACGGCTCCGGAAGTTCAGGACCTGAAAACCTACCAAAAATAGTAAATTGTGCTACAATTAAGGAAACTGAAAAAAGTGAAAGAAACAATGGTGAGGGTCCAAGTGGAATAGGAGGGTGACCACCAATATCCACCTGGATCAGTCCTCCCCCCTTAGGAAGCAATGGTACCCATTGCATTGAGTTCCTCCATGAGATGAGGAAACTTCTGCTGAACTTAGTCCCTGGTGAGCCATTTGCCTTGGTGAAGGAGTTGGCCTACTTTGACAACTCGATATAGTTGTATCATTTGTTTCCAAGTGTTCTTGATCTGTGTGTCCATGATTTGATCAATTGTGGCCTATTCCATGCAGTCCGGGTTGATCTCTGTTGGTGTGAACTGTTCTGTAATGTTAGATGTGTCCAACAATGGTGGAAAGTATGGCCGAAGGTGATCTACATTGAACACTAGGTGTAGACCAAGAAACGGTGGGATTCTGAGCTCAAAGGCATTGTCATCGATGGCCTTGGTGATGGTGTATGGCCCATATCGAAGCAGGTGAAGCTTGTGGTGGGGTCTAGCAAGGTGCTCCTACAAATGTAGCCAAACTTTGTCGCCCACATGGAACTTGTGCGGTACTCAATGATGATCATGGTGTTGCTTGTACTTAGCATTAGCTCTATCCAATATATCATGGACTTGTTGGCAGATGTGTTGAATGTAATTAATGAAGCTATTATCCCTTTCATCTTTGAACTGCATGTGAGTCGAATCTACCTGAGTGGCTGCAAATGGTATGGCCACATCAATGGGGCATAATGGCTGAAATCCAAGCCCTACCTGAAAGGGGCTATGGCCTGTTGAGTTGTGGAGAGCTCTGTTGTAGCTGTGTTGTACATAGGGGATACTTTCATCCCATGTGCATGGATGCTTTGAGTTGTACATGTGCAAAATGTGTACGACCATCTTGTTGACAACCTTTGTTTATCAATTTGGGGATGGAAAGTCATGGACTTAGTAAGTTTTGTATCCAGCATCAACTAGAGACTTGACCAAAATGCACTCAGGAATCTGCTATCTCAATCTGTGATAATGGATAGTGGGATCCCAAAGTGTACCCACACTCACTCCAAGAAGAGTTTAGTAGTGGCCTCTGTTGTGATACTCTTCTTGTATTCCACCATGATGTCCATCTTAGAGAATTTGTCGATGACCACGAAAATGCAATTGTTTCCGTGCTCAGTAAAATGAAGGCTCAACATATAATCCATGGAGACAGATTCCCAAGGCAGACTAGGAGTAGGTAGAGGAGTATACATGCCTTTCTTCTTGATGGTTGGTTTGGCAATTGCACATGCGATGCATGATCTAATGTACTTACCAACATCCTGACGAAGTTTCGACCAATAAAAATACTTCTGCAATACCCCCACTGTTTTCTCTACTCCGAAATGTCCAATGACCCAACTGTAGTGTGCCTCCCAAATCATCTTGGCATGCTCACTTGAAGGAACATTGATGTGTCCCAAGTGGCATAACAGTGCATCCTAAAGGTGAAAATTTGGAACTTTCTTCCCTTCCAAGAGTGTCTGGTATATGCTACCAAATTCTGGATCGCTCTTATAAAGATGTGGCCACCCCGATGTCTCTTACCCACAAGAAGAGCACAATGATTAGCGCCATGACTAGTGGTCGACTGAGGCAATCAGAGACATTATTGGTACTGCTCTTCATATACTTAATTTTCAAATGGAATTATTGCAGATAGTTGGACCATTTCTGATGGCGATCATTCTGCAACTTCCCTTGTGTCTGTATGAACTGTAAAGGGCGGTGGTCCATGTGAATGACCATTTCCTTCCCCAGAATGTATTGCTTCCATTGACGACAGGTCTACACAATGGAATACATTTATTTGTCATAAGTGGGGTACTTTCAGACTGTGTCTGAAAGTGTCTCACTGTGGTAAGCCATTGGATGCCCATGTTGAGTAAGAACTGCACCAATAACATAGTTAGAGGCATCTGTCTCAATCTCAAATGGTTGTTGCAATTCTAGTAATGTGAGCACTGGTGCAAAATAGAGGCAATTCTTCAACTCAGAGAATGCTCGTTGTTGGGTTTCCAACCAAAAGAACTTTGCTTTCGCTCCACCCTTGGTGACTTGACTTAAAGACCAAGTGATATGAGAGAACCCCAACACGAACATATGGTAGAAATTGGAAAGACTCAAAAAGATGCAGAGCTCTGTTAGAGTGGTTGGGGCTAGCCAATCCTGAATGACTTGTATCTTAGATGGGTCCACATGTACACCCTACTCATCAATGATGTACCTGAGATACTGAACTTGGGTCAGGCCAAAGGTGCATTTATCCAAGTTAGCACACAACTTTTATTGTCGAAGGGTTTGAAGGACATGTCAAATATGGTGGAGGTGCTCTTCCTAACTTTGGCTAAAGATCAAGATGTCATCTAAATACACCACCATGAATGCATTAGTGAAGGGTCACAAGATGTCATCCATTAGTCTCATGAAGGTTGTAGGGACGTTTGTCGATTCAAATGGAATGACCAACCATTCAAAAAGGCCCTCCTGAAATGTTCCCCCCTTGAGCTAGTTGAGAAGGTCATCAATTTGCGAGATTAGGTACCTTTTCTGGAAAGTGATCTTGTTCAGTGCCTGATAGTCAATACAAAGCCTTCAAGTCCCATCCTTCTTCTGTACTAATACAATTGGGCTCCCATAGGGTGATGCGATTGGCCTGATGTGCCCTTTCTAGAGTAGTTCCTGAATCTTCCTCTTGATCACACCGTTCTCCAGAACAAAGTGTCTATAGATTGATCCATTAGGAAACGACATGCCCAAGGTCAAATCGATGGAGTGCTTGATCTAACAGTGCAGAGGTACCCCTATGGGTGAGGAAAAAATATCCATGTACTCCTCCATGACCTTGTCCATCTACTATTGTTGTGCAGAGGAGCCCTACCTAGAAGCTGTGGAAACAACATTCTTCTTGCCTTGGGGGCGAATCATAAGAAAAAAAAAATTCCTGGTCTCGGAAATGATCTTACTGCATTGCTTTACAGTGATCAAAGAGATGGTGGTAGGCAGGGTTACCTCTGATATCCTTTACAACTTATTAGCTAAAGTAATAATCATAGAACGAGGTCTAGACTCATATACAACATGTTTCTTCCATAAGTATGGTTGTCCTAACAATACATTAGAAACTTCAAGAGCAATGTCATGCAGTACTTCATCCATGAAGGGCCTGATGCCAGAGGGAAGGTGACAGTGTTGGCTGATGCGAAGATCTCATTCTTGGTGAAGCCACCCGATGGTGTATGGTTGTGGATGTGTTGTAGTCTTTAGGTCGAGCCACTTCATGACCTCTACTAAAATGAGGTTCTTTTGGCTCCTGTTGTCGACAATGAACTACAACGGAGAACCCTTCACCCACATCTATGAGTGGAAGAGGCGTTCCCCCTCCTCCAGATCTTCAGGCTCAATTTTTTGGATCATTGTGCTGGCCATGGTGGCACTGGATGCTGCATCAATGATCTGCTTCCCTTTGTCAGTTCCATTATCAGGTTCTAATTCAGAGTTAGAATTTGCGTCTAATTCGAAAGCCTTCAGCTCGGCCACCAATGACTGCTTGACCCTACACTCACTTGTATTGTGAGTGGAGCTCTTATGGAACTCACACCATTTTCCCATTTCCTTCTTCATCTTCGTGGTGTTGTTCTTTGCTTGTAGCTTCAGGGGGTTGTCCTATGTAGCCCCAGCTTGGCTTGGTCCTTTGTTCTGTGGTTTTGGGGCTCCTTTTCCTAGCTTTGGATTCACAGATCCAAAGTCTTGCTTCTTCTGTTTAAACTTCTACTCAATCTTTACAGTGTACCGATACGCCGTGCCAAAAGAGGAGATGTCCAGGGACTCCATATCGTCCTAGATGTACTTTTGTAGACATCCATGGTACTTGAGCACTAAATTCCGCTCAGTATCCTTGATACCCAACTTTGTGCAAAGGGTATGGAAAATATTTGTGAACTCTGGCACATCTTGGTCCCTTCCCTATCGTAGCGTGGTCCACTTTATGTATTTCTCTTCATAGCTCCTGATAAGGTAATATTGTTCCTTGATGGTGTCTCGGAAATAATTCCAAGTGGGTGTGGCTGAAAATAGAGAGGGTTCACTCTTGTCCTTTTGTTCACAATAGGTTTCCCATCAATCCTTGACATGTGGGGCTACTTTGAGAAGTGCAAAAGTAATATTTTCCCGATTGGAAAAGTCATGAATTGAAAAATATCCTTCCAACAAATTTAACCATTTATCTACGATGTCTACATCTATCAGGCCTTCAAATATGGGAATATCGAAGTTAACTTGTACCTTAGAAGGAGTAGTGCCTCTAGAGTGGCTGCTGGATGAAGATGCATCGCCTGTGGGTAGTCGTTGAAGGATCTAGGCAAAGTTATCCATCACCACATCCCTTTGTCGCTCAAAAGCTTCCTTGAGCAACATTTTGAAAGGATCTCCTACCCCCTCGTCTTTCTGTTCTTCCACCATGGGAGGTCTTCAGGTTTTGCGAGGCTAATCCTGCAATGGTTCAACCAAATCGAGCCCTAACTCCTTATACCCTGACGTCGTTGGGGACATGCAAAGAAAAACAGAGAAAGAGCAGACCGCTTCGATACCACTGCTCCGAACTTAAACGGGAATGCTACAACTTACAGATATAATCATAAACATAAAGATGCAGCAAAAAAACACTTAATTCTATTAATAGAAAAATATTGAACTATGCTTACAAACAAAATGGAAATAAGATAATTCAGGCGATGGTAGCTTATCTCTGAGAAGAGATGTAGCGGCTAATTTCCTCTAAACTTAGTGACAATGAGGCTTAAGGGCCTTTTTATTATTGAACAATAAGAGAAAAGCCTAAACAACCAAAACCTTAACCCGAGGAGATGTAACACCAAGAGTTTATGGGCCCCGTTGGGGTCAATTGGGCAGCCGACTTCTAGAGGTCGTATCTTAGTCATATTATCTCCGTTTGAACCATATGATACCTCGTTGGAAAGATCTCTTTAAGGACTACAGCTACTAATACAATCTCCTTAAAAATAATTGGATAAATGTTTCCAAAAAAACGTTGTTTAGGGCCTCAAAATGGCTTCGAAAGTTCGGGACCCAAAAAATGCCAAAAATAGTAAACTTTGCTACAATTAAGGAAACTGAAAAAATGAAGGAAACAACAATGAGGTTCCAAGTGGAATAGGCAGGTGGCCACCAATATCCACCTAGATCAACTAGTATGCATAGGTCTTGGATCTTAAGCAACAAATTCTTTACTTGTCTGAAACGGTACAAATCCAACAAGCTAAAATTCAACATAGGAAAGAATAAATGGATGGGACACACCTCTAGATAGAAGAATTGCATACTCAAAATAATGATGAAGACTCAAGAAGCTTAGAAAACAACACCCCAGCTGGCCAAATGTCATCTGCCCCCCTCCCTAGTAAGCTATGAGAATTCCATACAAATGTATTTTAATAGTTGGTCATTTTTGTAAAATTTACAACAGTAGATGTTTTACCCTTGGCAGTAACAAGGAATGAAACAAAATCCAATCATACCTTTTGGAATAATCTCTTTCTCTCCTTTTAGAACTTTCAATCAGACTGAACATGATGTAAATCTCCCGGGTATCTTCTTGTGACTGAGCACATAATTAATAATAAAGTTGTTTTTTTTCCCAAAAAAACATTTTCCCCATTTTCCCAAAAAGTCTTACAATAAAGAAGGCCATATTACCCTTGATTTTAATTGAGATAAGATCACTCCCCATACTTTAAGCATGAAAGGGCATTCCAAGAAGAGACAATTTATATTTTTAGCAGCGTCCTTCCACAAGGTGCACTAGGAAGGTCCAACAATTCCCCTTTTCAATAAATTCTCAGTTGTTAGGATCTTCCTATGAGCTAATGTCGAATGAACAATATTAATTTTTGGGAGGCATTAGAAGCTCCAAATAAAAGGCCTAAAGCCAAAAAGAGGGAGGAATATTATCATAGAAGAACAAAGATCGATACATTTTTTAATATAATACAAATCACCTACCCAACCTTGAGAGTCTCAATCTAATAAGGAGGAAGGGGCACATCCAACAAGAGAAGAATCGAGAGATATGAAAATACTAACAAGGTTACCTGAAATGTTACCTTGGGCCCAGTTCAACTAATGTCTATCAAATCACCATGAGGAAATATCCCACACAGATATTTTATGCTAGGAAATCAGCCAATTATTTCGGGGATGAAATAAGGGATTTGAGCCCAAAGGAGGATTTCCAATAATTCTCCCAGTCCAAAAACTTATTAATTTCCCATTTCCTAGAATCCAAGTTAGCTCAGACCTAATTAAAGGAATAGAATCCAACATCAATCGCCATATACGGGAGCCGCCTCTATTGTGAAATATATGATGAATACAAAATTATCTTTCCACAATAAGATATTTTTTAAGAGGCACCTATTTCCACCAATCATTATCCCCTGTGATTACCCACCAAACTAGGTTTGCCCCAAGGGCTATATTCACTAGAAGGGGGTCTCTTATTCCTAACTCTCCACCTAATGGATTATGGAAACCTAACCACCTTCCAATTCACCAGACGACACATTTTATAGTTTTTCTTTCCTCCTGACTAGAGAAACCACCTAAGTTCTTGAGCCATTTGTTGTTTGAATGAGATGAGGGCCAACATAATTGAGAACTAGAATATGGAAAGGGTTGAAAGGATAGATTTAACTAGAACTAACCTTCCATCTAGATTTAGCCAATGAGCCCCCATTGCTCAAATTATGATTTAATCTTGTTAATAGCATGACCTGAAGAAGGATGAGTGAATACTTTGAGACATATGAGAAGGACCAAATATCTGAAATTGGTCCACTCATCCCTTCTTTATATCCCCAAAATGTTTAAGATCCTTCCATGCAATAGTTTGTTGATATTCCAAGAATACATATGCCTTTTACCCTCATTTATTAATTCTCTTGAGACCTAAACCATAAATCATCCAAAATATATTTAAAACACCACATTATAATGCAAGAGGCACCACTAAGAATGATCACATCATTAGTGAACTAGGTGTGATTTATGCTCTTTATACCTTCTGAGAATTGGATTCCAAGGAGGGAGTGACATCTTTGTTAAAATTTTAGCTTCCTACTCAAGATTCAATGAGAATGTAAAGAATGGGGGAGAGGGGGCACCCCTTCCTAAAGCCCATGGAATCTTTAAAGAACAAATCATAAATCCATTAACAAGAGGGGCAATTCAGGGCCCTAAAATACGATCCAAGATATAAAAACAAAAGAGAACCCCATTTTTCTTAAAATAGCAAGAGAGAAGAATGACACATAGGAGTAAAGGCATTGGCCATATTTAACTTTATGACCATCAATTTGTCTCCTTTGGACTTGCTGGACTGTATGACTTCTTGTACTAAAACAAATATTTGCATTAAATGTCTCTTACTAATGAACCCCCCTGGATTTTAGGTCAGATTAGGAAGAAGAGGCACATCTCTTAGTAATAATATTTGTAATAATCTTATATGAGAAATCACAAAGAGAAATAGGTTTGAAATGAGAGAAAGATGAGGACCTTACATCTTTAGGAACCAGAGCAAGAAAGGAAAAATTAAGAGTGGCCCCCATTTGGCCAGATTTTTGGATGAAGTCCACTATTATGATCCACTCATTTAATTATGTTCCAAAATTTATGATAAAAGTGTCCCCCGAATCCATTAGGACCAGGACATTTATCTAGATCAAAGGATCAAACCACCTTAAAAAATTTTCCTGCTGTGATAAGGAGAAAAAGTATTTAAATATAAATATTGTAAGAAAAATATTTTTTAAATAAAAAATCTTATTCAATTTATAAATGAAACATATTTATTTTATTTTTGGATTGAGAAGGCACTCTCCAACCTAGTATGGTAGAAATGTTGTAATCTAATGTCGTGTTTAACATTTTAGACTTGGTCAAATTATATAAAATATTAATACTTATAATTAATCATAATTAATAATTAAACCAACATAGATCCATATTAATTCGGGATCTATAAGGGTTGAGAGGGATCAAATCTCTTGATATGAAAACTTCTTTTAAAGTTAAAAGAGATTTGATCCCTCTAGGTGCTTGGTAGATCTAGAGTTAAGATGGATTTATGTTGATTTAATAATAAATTATTATTATCCTCATTGTCATTATCAATTATCACCATAAAAAATATATAATTGTTGACGCATTTCAAACCAACTAGTGTGGTTCATCGTGTTTCGAACCAACCAGTGTGGTTAATCATGCCTTAATGATGAACCACACTGGTTGGTTTGAAATGCGTCAACAAATTAGTTCTGATGTGATTATCACTGAAAAATTTCTTTAATCATTGTTATGGATCACCGAAGCCTATATTTGGCTACAACTTCGAATCTATCAAGAACCAAGAGGGATCAAATCTCTTGAGATGCAAACCTATTTTAGATGAAATGAAATTTTATCCCTCTCCATGGTTGGTAGATCCAAAGTTAAGATGGATTTATGTTGATTTAATAATAAATTATTATTACCATGATAGAGCTAAGAGGGATCAAATCTCTTGAGATGCAAACCTATTTTAGAGTGAAAAGAAATTTTATGCCTCTCCATGGTTGGTAGATCCAAAGTTAAGATGGATTTAGGTTGATTTAATAATAAATTATCATTATCTTCATTATCATTATCAAATCACCATAAAAAAAATTATAATTTATACAGATTTATTATTATATAAATAAATTTAATCATATTAATATAAACATGATAAAGAAAAATACATAAAAAATTTAAAATTATAATTCCAATTATTTATTTATTATTTAATAATTTTTTTGATATTAAGTTATATAAGGAGTATAGAAAGAAAGAAAGAAAATAATTTTAACATCCACGAGGCTAAAAATAGCCTATGGGACAAATTGCTTCTTCATTTGGTTGATGTATTCAACTCTTTTCCTATGAAGCCTCACAATAAACGCTCCCAACTTCTCTACAAACCCCTCGCTAAATAGATTATCCCAAGAGCTAGCTGCCATAATATTTGCTTAACTTTTCCTGTTGTCTTTGAAGGGCTCACATTCTAAATTGAAATTCTTTTCTATTTCCACTTTTCCAGAAGAACAAAAACTACATACTCTTTCCTCCCACACTTCTTTTGGCCTTTTCCAGCGCCCTTTTTCACAACGGAGTTGATGAGAATTAGTCCTTAACTAAGCAATAAGAATTTTGGCTCGCTAAGAAATATTGGCCACTATGTACAATTTTTGTTGATGATTATGAGTGAGATTAAACACTTCAATATAGTAATTTTTATTTCTCCCTAGCTCCTTATTCCAAGTACGCTTGTGGAACTTATCCATAACAAAATATTTTATCTCTTAACTGTTTATGGGATACACGTTCAAGAAAATACCCCATTTACTAAACCATTTGTTATTTTGTTGAATCCAAGTCTTTTTTCTTTTGCACAATATGTCATTAAAGACAACCTTAGGCCATATACCCTCTTCCATTTACTCATTTTTTTTTAAATACCTTATGACTCACACCATAGAAATTGCTTCAATAGGAGCAACCCCTATTTCACTTAACAAGATAACATAAAGAACTGCACTTTAATTTTGAATTTGTTTGTAATCAAACGCTTATGAATTTTCTCAATTTGTTTCCACTGCATGTCAGATGTACTACTAGCCCATAGTTCACAACCATAGAGAATCAGTGGAATCACTAGAAGCCCAAAAAGAGTTTGAGTGTTTTTCCAGTCCCATAACTCTGCCTCTTTACACCTATTTTGAAAAGCATAAAATACTTTCCAACCCCCCAAAGTTATTTTCTTTCTACAACCATCCCAACTTAGATTTTTGTTGAAGTTAATTCCGAGGTATTTGTAATCTGCAACTTCTTCCAGAATGTTTCCTTCAAAGTAGAACTTATGTTGGTTAATGTTTCCTTCAAAGTAGAATTTATGTTGGTTAATGTTTCCTTCAAAGTAGAACTTATGTTGGTTATGTTTTATTTTTTTAGAGAAAACCAATACTTCCGTTTTGCTAATATTGACTTGTGTCATGCGGAAAGAGTTAATCTTGTGGACAAAACTAAACTCCCTAGAAGCCTAAGACTTTCTAGTGAAAAACAAGACAATTAAGAGCAATCCTTCTCTAAACATGCATTTACCATACAAGAAATCAAGTGTTTTAGATCCTACCTGTAGTCCAACGTTGTTGTAGTAGTCTAGCCTCATCGATCCGGATGAGCTCCTTCTTCACTTCGAAACATGCGTTCACTAATAATGAAACGATTACATAGCACCTGAATATCTCATAAAATAAAACATATTCAACATACAGACCAAGGAGTATATGAAACAACTCATTAATAACAAATTGTTGAGAAGAATGGACTTATTTGTATTAATAGGAAACAAAAGAAACCGTTACAACTTGAGCCTTGGTGTTGTGCAAGTTCCTCCTAGGGTCCAGCAAGAATTTTCCTTTGCTTTGATAAGCTCACCCACTTCCAAATGAAACAAGAAAGGATGGGAATCTCTCCTCACAAGCTTCTATAAGGAAGTCCTAATTCCAGCAGCATCTACCCTTTGGAATGTTCAGCTTTCAACCTCTCCTCCTCTAGCCCAATGCCTATATTTATAATGTTCTAGAGGAAGTTAATCAGGTCCAACATCAATGGGATAAGCTCCTCTTTTGGATGGGGTAGCTCCTCTCTTGATGTGATAAGTTCCTCTATCATAGGGATGCATGAACCATCTGGAGGCGCTCAATACACGTCAAACACTCTTCTAGAAAGCTCTAGAAGTGACCACAAGTAACTTTTTTAAGATGAAACTCGCGCCCTTTGACCTTTACAGGAGTACGCACCCATCCCTTTTACAGAGCATACAAGTACGTAGGTACAATGAGTTTGGGATGCGTACACGCAGGCAAGATAGAGAGAACCTGCGTACCCAGAGATAAACATGTTTTTTTAGTGACTTTCTCTCTTTCTTGAGTTTGACATGAAGAGCAGAGGTATTAGGCTTGACAAGGAGGATAATATGACTATTGATGGAGCCATATTAACTGCAGATAGTCATGGTGACAAATTTCAGTGTAACAGAATGCCCCCTAAAGTACGAAGCCTGTAATGGATAAGGGTTTTATATCATATAGGAAGGGTGAAGTACTTTATCATTTCGAGGATCACCTTCTGGAGAGCCCGGTCAGAACCTGCAATTTTAAACACAAAATACATGTATAAGATTATATCATCGCTGAGGTAGGCATTCCCATACTCAGATCAAAAACTTTAACTAACAGACTAACTACTCTGATACAGGAATGATTTCATAGTACATCATAATCATAGACTCGTGTAGACACAGTATGGACGCAACCATCTGCTTATAATTGGTCTACAATATAATGAATACAAAACTCCTCGCAGCCTGGATGGTGGAAACTAGATCCAGGGTCTTCATCTCTACTTCCCGAATTGGTACGATTCTAGCCATGCGAATAAATGAGTCGATGTCGAAAATGGTAGAAACACTGATTACCAGTCAATGATGTAAACTATTAACAAGCGTGAGAGAGACCACCAGTAATGTCAATGGTTCTCAAAGTACCCAGCACAATCCATGAGATGTGAATGAATGAGTCGATGTCGAACATTTCATGGAATCCTTCGATCGCAAGTCAATGATAAAAACTGACGTCGAAGGCGAGAAACCTGCCATTGATGCATGCAGACTCCAAGGTACTGACGATTCCTAAGTCAACTTTCTAGATAATGTGCTTATGTCGATAGAAAGCGACTCGTCGCAGGCAAGCCTACAACGCGAAATCATAGTTCAAGTTGAAGAAATATAGCTGTAAGGACTGACTCAATGATGATGAATGATAGGTATTTTGTAGTTGAATGTTTTGTTTCAGATCTCTTGAACACATAACGACACAACAGATGGTTTGGTAATAAATGACTCAAAGTCGACTCCCATAACCCGGCTAAAAATGTCAAGTGATTTTGGTCAACTGTGAGGTAAAGGATTTCCCAACCCAGGTGAATGAATAAGTGTCGTGTTCAAGAGCGGTAGTAAGTTTTTCTTGAGACAAAACATATCAAATAGGCTCATTCTTCTCATTTTTCCCCCACCATTTCTGGTAAGTACCTCTTTATTTTTTACAAGCTTGAGGAGGATAACATATGCTTGTTTGTAAGCTCATCCTTCGGATGAGTCCAACTTAGTTTGTGATGCGAACCCTAAGAAGGAGTGGTCCGTTCCTGTTTGTAATAGAACAGGTCCTTTACTGTGAAATTTTAACGAGTCCAGTATAGGAGAAACTCGGCGCTTTTCATATTTAGAGAGTCTGAAAAACTTAGAAGACTCCAGATTGAACTTTTTCGTAAAGTTGTGTCTCCTAAGCCCGGAAAAGTATAAAATAATACCTAGGAGAACCGCTTGATCTTGCGACCAAGGATATTTTCATAGTTAGTGTCTTTGACCTGAAAAGTAAAAAGCGATCAAGGACACGTCGTTTTATTTCCAATATCGAATTTGAAACGACAAAAATACGGCAATCTTTTCCTGTTTTTACGGTCAGAAAAGGGCTATAAGGGGACCGTCTTTTAATTCCGTTTTAACGAGTGTAAAAGAAACGCTCGGCAATCTTTTCAGTTTTTAGGAGTCAGGAAAGGGCTTAAAAGATGACTCTGATGTCTGTTTTGTGAAAGAGTGACAAGTTTCCCTGAAAGTCCCTTTGTCCTGCA
>APFE031737279.1:30228-61364 GCA_000404065.3 Pinus taeda
TTTCTCTCTTTCTTGAAGTTTGACATGGAGAGCAGAGGTATAAGGCTTGCCAAGGAGGATAATATGACTGTTGATGGAGCCATATTAACTGCAGATAGTCATGGTGACAAATTTCAGTGTAATAACTTGCATTCCCACCCTTATACAAAAATGCTCAAGGGATAGTAAGTGCTATTGCAAACAAAAGAAACCTTATAACAAACTTTCCCAAATAGATACCATCACCCCCTTGCGAATTTAACCACTCCTCAAGCTTGTCGATTTATAAACCAAAAAGGGTAGGAGACAGTGGGCAACCTTGCTTGACCTCAATATAACTTCTAAAACTTTCAGAAATTCCTATTGAAGTTCTAATTTTGACTTTCACCTTTACATACATCCTATGCACGACTGCTCTCAAATGTTTAGGAACCCCAAGTTCCTCCATTCCATGCCAAAGCTTATCTCTAGGAATCGTGCCAAACGCTTTTATGAAATGAACAAAGCAACAAAATATTTCTTCCTTTTTCTCCCAAACTTTTTCAATGATGTGCCATAAAGTTATCTAATGATCAACTATGGAATGTTTAGGTCTAAATCCTACTTGTCCTTTAGCATGCTTATCTCCTTCTTCTGCCCACTTGCTGATTTTATTTTCTAGCGTGCTTCTAAATAAATTTGCAAACAAAGGGTTTATCATTATGGTCCTATAATTGGAGGGATTATTGATGTCACCACTCTTGAAAAGAGGTATTGCTAGACTAGTTGTCCAATCTGTGGGGAACCCCTATTGTATGACGTTGTTGAAATTTTTTGTAACGTGAGGTGCACGAATCTTTGAGCCTCACTTTAAATACTCTGCTTGGAGTTCAACTATGTCTTTTGCTTTTCCAACACCCAACTTCTTGATACCCATCTCTACTTCTTGCACCATGAAGAGTTAAGTATTAATGTTGACTAAGGGGGGAGGGTGGCTCAACCTTGGGATCATGCTCATAGAGTTGTCTTGCATAGTCAAACCATTTAGAAGTTGTAATACTATTTTTAGTTTGCATCTTTCTCAGTTGGAGCTCCTTTCAAAATAATTTTGGATTATGTTTCCCAAGGAAGATTAGTTCTTCCCTCCTTGAAACCATGAAATCGACCTTTTTCTTTCTTAATATCTACTTGTAAGCTTTGATATTTATGTTATCCTTGTTTGACTCTTTCCACATTCTCCTGCCTTTTGCATTCCTCGTCAAACAAAGCATTAACCAAAAAGCAATTTGTTTCAGGCTTCTTAATTTTTTCTCTTTTGCACTCTACAAGTGCGCTTTGAATTAAATGTGTTAATTCGTGGCTATGAAGGTCATGGATTGGGATTTTCTCCTTCTCGAAGAGCCTATCTAGCATCATTTTGACCGTATTACAATTTTCTGGAGTCAAAAGAATTATGCCCTTTGGGAGATTATGTTGAACACACTAAGTTTTTGACTCTAATTGATTTTTCCTAGTCCAAGGGAAACTTAAGTAATTTAGCTCTTGATCTTATTTTAAGTTCCAAAGCTAATCTCCAATCAAAACTTCCTCCATTTTCTCACACAAACCATGCGATAAAATTACATAATATACTACACTTTCCCCATTGTAAGTATTGCAAGTGAAATTACCAGACTTTGCCCATCTAGTCAAGCCATTACAAATGGCAAAATCAAAGGCCCCACATAGAGTAAGAAATTTTTCACCAAAGAAAATGCAACGTTCATCCTCTGAAATTCTTTCCCGCTGATGACTACTCTCTTTTGTAAGCCAAATAGGGTCGAAGTCTTCTTTACAACAAAGAATGCTAGCTTTCTCACTTGCAGTCCTAGCATTGAAATCACCCACTATAAGGAATTCACCTAGCTGAGAATATGTTGCAATATCCGCTTTTAATGCTGCAAAGGGATCTTTGTGGTCAAGCCTTCTACTTTTGTAGATTTTTGAAACTTGCAACGCAAAATAACATGTTGAAATTCTGAGGTGATTTCCATTTTTTGATATTTTAAACCAAATGAATTGTTTATTTGAGTCTTTTTTTTCTAACTAAATGAGACAACCTTCTTTTTCCCTCACTAATACCATGATACCCCTATGTCCTTTGCCGTTCCCTGCTGCTTTGTTCCACACTGCCATCTTCCAGTATCCTTCGAACAAAGGTATCTTGCACCCTTCATGCTCATGTGTTTCTATGAGAAAAATTATGTCTCTATCTTCCGCAATAGGCCCTAACCCAGGTCTTCGTCTCCATGGGTAACCTTTGCAGTTCCAACAAACTAATCTTAAGGAAAGTTGGGTATGACTTGATTGCTATTTATTTGACATGCAAGGCTCACAGTTGAGTCTTTGTCCCTGCTTTCCCATACTGACCTTGCTTCTTGATTTCCCGTTGAAGAGTTTGTTGCCTCTTCTTTATTACCATCTTGTTGCTTTGTTTTGGAAGGAGGTCCAAATCGCACTATCACAACTTTACCTTTATAAATCCATGCTCTCTTGCCTTCATCTCTTGTTGTCCTAACCTTTAACATTTCCTCCCTCCTTTCCTCCCATTGCCATATAGTTAAATCTTCTTCTAGAAAAAAGCGAGAACCCCTCAAGAGATGCTTCTTGCTTAGAATGATATATTTATCACACTAGCTAGGCATGATGACTTTTATAGGCTTGACCCTCTCACTGTTAAACTTACCTGCCCTCCATGCTTGTCATATTTGTCTTTTCCATAGCAACTTGTCCTTCAATAAGTCCCTTGCAAGGTCAAGAGTACATTCATTTTTCCCATAGTCTTTCACCCATTTAATAATTATGTTTGTTGCTCTATTTTGTCTTTCCTTACTTTCTCTATCTTACATGTTGTCAACCTGAATGTTTGTTTCTCCTTCCCTATTAGCAGAATTGCTAATAACTTGAGCCCAAGTTTTGGAAACTTTTGTGGAATCTCCTTTCCTTTCTTCTCTTGCTTTCTCTTCATGGTTGTCTATTTGGGCAATCACTTTCCCTTTCTCTTGGGATGGTTTCACATTCACCACCTGTGTACTTTCCACTACATATTTCTTTATGTTTTTCACATCTGCCTTCATGCATTTCCATTATGTCTTCCCTATGAGGAGAGCTTCTTGTAGCAATGCCACTTGTTCTTTCAAACATTTATTTCTTTCTGCTAAAGCCTTGTTCTCAACTGTTATTATATGAATATTATGATCTCTTTCTCGCTTTTTAGCTTCTAAAACCTCCAACCTCTGTTTTGCATTTAACAATTCTTTCACATAAAGATCAGATGACCAGGTGAGAGGTGTGGATGTGGGACTATAGAAGGCAAAATCATCAATAACTTTTCCTTTGGACTTGTTGTTGCCACATGCTTGCAGAGGGGACTTCTTTGAGTGCTTATTGAGAAAGACCTGAGTACTTTCTCCTTGAGACTGTTTTTTCCTTGTTTTCTCCCATTTTAGACGGGCTATTCTTCGTTTTAAAATGCCCCCATACTATTTGGCATTGACCTAAACCCACTTCATAGCTTTGGTAGATGAGGCAGTTTTCACTTGCCCTAGATCATTTGTTTCCACAGGTTCTGAAAAATTCTTGTTTCGTTGTCATGTTTGAATGCATTTCTAGCTGATTCGATTCTACGGTGCTTGAAACAACAAATTTTAAAATTTAAATTGTAGTTACATGTAGTCTGAGATCCACCCTTTATTTCAACCCATGGTTGCATCTCGTTGACATATACTCCATTAGAACAACAAACTGCCCAGAACATATTACCCTATAAAAACAAGATTTCGTTAAAGCCATTGCAGATTACCCGACTCAAACGGCGAGCACTGCGATCCACAGAGTAGCCTCTGCCCAACAAAACCTCGACAAAATCTGGAATAGTACCCAAAAACCTTGGCTGTCTGTCTCTTCTCGCTGCGCTGTGCATTGTATGGAATTTATTGCATCGCATCCACTTCAGCTGTGAAAGCAAAGCTCTCGTGCTCTTCAATCCTTTTGCCCACTCTCCTGAGGCCAACAATATTTGTTCATGGTCGTGATGAACTCTTCAGCAATTCCACAATCACCAAATTGAAATTCGTAGGGAATGGTGTAATCTAACTTATAGAAATTTTTTTAAGGTATTTTTTATTTATTTATTTATTTTTTTGTGGTTAATTTTAACCAAATTTCCACATAGATTTTTAAAACTTGAGTTATTTGGAAAGCTCCCAATTTATCAACAAAGTTGAAAAAAATTAACCCATTGATCTCCCCACTAATAAAATGCTTTAATAATAGAAATTCCACCAATTAATCTAATCCTCATAATTTTAAAATTCATTATTAAATTTGAATAAATCCAATAAAAATATAATATATATATATATATATATAATATATAAAAAACCTATATTTCTTAAATAAAATATTTCATTATAAATTTGAATAATGCATAGAAATCTAAAAACATATATTTTTAGAAAATATAAAAATATTTTAAATAGAAAAAAGGTAATTAAAACATTTTAAATAATAATTATTTTTAAAATTATAGCTATTGATTTAATATTATATTATACCGTATTTATAATTTGATTTATAAATTTTTTTAATAAGAAACAATTTGACTGTCACACACTACAATTAATTTCAAATCATCTGATCAGGTATGCCTTTGAAAGTAGGGTTGTACGCCCAAGTGACACCATTCGAACTGCGTGTGTCGACGTATGTTGAATTTGACAGAGCAATAAACAGCTCCCACGTGTATGTACTTTAAACTAAATTGCAATTTCCGAGTATATTCCTAATGCCAAGTGCCAAAGATTTTTGTTGCGCCACTGAGTGTCAGTGGTTCCATCCTTCTTTTCTCTTTAACCCGCGCCAACCTGGAGAAGCTCTTTTTTAACTCAACGTCAGACGCTACAGACTAGGGACACGACACAGGGTCCCCTTTTTAACTCCTTTCAGTTAGAATGGGAAATGGGAAATATCAGACGCTTGACACGTGAAACTGGGATTGGTCAAATTCTGCAGAGCAGCGTGCTTTGCGTGCTTTGCTGGTCAAATTTCTATTTTTTCTGTTTCAATCATTACTGTGAAACATATTTCCAAATGTCCACTCACAAATTTAATTTAATTTTTATTTACCAAGCTGGACGAGTGGATCCAATTTTCGACCAGATGCAGATCTGTCTGTCTCAATTTTACAGGTTGCCAACAAAGCTTTTACTGGCCTTATCCTCTGTCTTATTTTTTCAGGCATAAAGTTGTAGTTTTATTTTTATTTTTTTGATTGTCAGCATATCTGTATAATTTTCCCTGTTGTCTTTGAAAGCTTCACATTTCAAAATGAAATGTTTTTCTATTTTCACTTTTCAGGAACAACAAAAAATACACTCTTTCCTCCCATACCTCTTTTGGCCTTTTCCAGTGATCTAGTTCAGAACGGAATCAATAAAAATTAATCTTTACTGTACAATACAAATTTTCACTCTCCCAAAAATATTAACCTCTATATATGTTTTTGGTTGATAAATTTTACAATTACAGCTAATATCCAGTTTCTATCATTTGTACAACCAGCGAACCGCCAATGATCGATCCCTTTCCGCGGAAAACACGTCACTGTGGATGCTTTTCCGTCTTATAACTTGGAAGTTCAAAGCTTACGATGTTCACATGGAGAGAACGAATGTTCACGTGGCCACCCAGGGAAGAGGAGCCCGCCGAGTCTTCTTATGATGCTTTTCCGTCTTATAACTTGGAAGTTCAAAGCTTACGATGTTCACATGGAGAGAACGAATGTTCACGTGGCCACCCCAGGGAAGAGGAGCCCGCCGAGTCTTCTCATGGTTGTTGTTATTATCATTATCATCATCATGGCGTGGCGTGGTCGAGATTTCTGGTTTTAGAAACCGTTTTCCGGAGCTTACCGTAAAAAGTAAAGGCGGTTTTTTTCCGGACAAAGTGCGCGTTTTCGTTAAAAGGAGTTTGCATTGCGAACTTGTGCTACCACTGCAGCTTCCAGATCAGAGTTGGAATTCTGTATCTGACAAATCTTGACTGAAATCTTTAAATACTCCGTCTTCTTAGACGAAATCTTTAAATTGTCCAGCTTCTTGATAGAAGTGGTCCATCTTACAAAATCTTTAAATTCTCTGTCTTCTTGACCTGAAGCTACAGTCGCAGGGAAAGCGAGGTGGGATACCTTTACAGCCAGCGCTAGGCTGGTGTGCCTTTTGTTTGATTGAAACTTTTGTGCCGATAAAGATTCAAACCACCGGCCTGTCATTTTAGTGAAGCTTTCGGAAATTTCGACCGACGAGGCAGCGGTTCAGGCTGGCATAAGGGACTTTGCTTCTTGTTGCAGGTAATTTGCTTTCTTCTTTCTTGTTTAACCTAAAATTTCTGTCTGGACGACTTTCATTTGGACTAGGAATTTTTTCTTTGATCTTTCTGACGTGTGGTGATGTTGCAAGATTTCTAGCTTGTAAATATCAGCGTGAGCCGTTTTGAGCCGGCGTTTATCTACTCTCTTCGTTTCGGTTGGGAATATCAGTCAGACAGCAAGATGAATAACGGCTCCGCGGAAGCTGTGAAAGAGTCTGGCGAAAGCAACGTTACACTTAAAGATTTGCAGAAGAAAATGGCCGAGTTCTCAAGGGAGCGAAATTGGGATCAATTTCACAGCCCTCGCAACCTTCTCTTGGCTCTCGTATGTTATTTTCGCTTTGCACTCTGCAGTTCGTAAAGAACTTTGAGCTAGAGATAATCCTCCGCTAAAATTAGCGGAGACTTCAAATTTGTTATCGCAACTGTCCCTAAAGATTATTTTACGGTTAACTGATGTACCTTGTTCCGTTGTCGCAGGTAGGGGAGGTAGGCGAGCTGTCAGAGATCTTTCAGTGGAAAGGCGAAGTGCCAAAAGGACTTCCGGACTGGGACGCAGCCGACAAAGAACATCTGGGCGAAGAATTATCGGACGTTTTGCTATATTTAGTGAGACTCGCAGACATCTGTGGCGTGGACCTCGGAGACGCTGCGCTGAGAAAGTTCAAGAAAAATGGGTTGAAATACCCCGTCCAACGGTCCACCGACTGCGCCCCTGGCTACTTCGGTGACGACGACGACAACAACAATAATAAGGTTTGAGGTCCGGGTTTCAAGGACTCTCACTGACCATCTTGTACATTCTGTTCTGTGAACGGCAGAGTATCCCATTCTGTTGGGGCAGTTCTTATTGTTCTTTTTTTCGTCGCTGTTATGTATTTAATATCGTTTTTTAACCAATACAGTCCAAGCAAGCTTCATAAAATCTCTAGCGTCATGGTTTCTCAGAAGTTCAGGAATGGCGCTTACACCAAGGCTGAGCTTAGGGTACACGTAATAAGACAGGTCTGGTCAGGCTGACCTTAATTAGCTTGCAAAAACGCTACCATGTCTTAAGATTCCAGACACGAAGTATCCATGTTCAGCATCGTCCAGTGCACTCTGCACATTCCCAGTAAATGTGGAGATTTTCTTAAGGTTTCATTAATATGAAGAAAATTTTACTCCATATGTTATTTGAATTGAATATATGCATACATCTGGAGTTTGATCCGATACAAGTGAAATTGTTATAACGGTATGTGACTTGGCTTTGAAGAAGGAACTGGTAACTTAACGCAAATATCCCCAAACGGGATTAAGGCAGAACAAATTTTCCAAATAAATTCTATTGTTCCATAGAATTTTAGGTTAAGGCCGATCAAATTTTCCAAATAAATTCTATTGTTCCATAGAATTTTAGGTTAAGGTCGATCAAATTTTCCAAATAAATTCTATTGTTCCATAGAATTTTAGGTTGACACTTTAAAATAAAATAAAACATAAAATACCAGTGTAATATTGATGCAATTTGTCAATTGGTGCTCCACTCTTGGTTTTCTAAAAATAATTAACTACAACTAACATTAGATGTGCACGATATATCCACAAAGTGGAATGACATCTCATAAATGATGCGAAGTCCATTTCAGCTTCACCACTATACTAGCATTAGAATCTATTGCAAGACTTCACCACTATACTTGGACATCTTGGTAAGCTCAAAGACCTCATTCCATGTACCAAAGTTTAGTTTAAAGTAGATATTAGTGTAGTTTAGTTTAAAGTAGATATTAATCCATTACACGTTAACAAATCAAAATAGATACTAGCATCTATGACTTGACCTCTATACTTGTTAACCTCAAGTACCTCATCCAATGCACGCAAGTTTATTTTTATCAATTTATTTATATAATGATTTGGTTATTAAATTCTACAGTATTATATACTCATTAAAAATCTACAAAATTATATATACTTTATTTCTTTAATCAAAATATATATTAGCATTAGAATCTATAACTTTACTGCTATAATATATGACTTCACCACTATATTTGTTAACCTCAAGGATCTCATTCAATGTATATAAGTTTATTTTTATCAATTTATTTATATAATGATTTGGTTATTAAAGTCTACAAAACTATCTATACTCTATTTCTCTTTAGACATGAACTTATAATTTTTAAGGAAAAAATATAATATTTTAACTATTACATTCATTCAATAGCTTAGTTAAATTTATTTATAATGAATATTTTGTTTAATTAAAATTTAATAATAATAAATATATAATATATATAATTATAATAATTTAAATTAATAATATTAAATATATTTAGTTATTAAAATAATTATTTTTAGGTTAATTTGTCGCAAATATAATAAATATATAAAATAAAACTGATTATTTTGATAAATGAAAGTGATTGAGTTCCAATACTATTAACCATATCAATTTATAATAAGATAAAAATTAGTCACAATTGAATGTGACATTGTTTATTTTTTATTATGAGTTTGATAGTTACAAAAATACCATGCTTTACAGTTAGCGCATCATGTACATAAATGTAGTAAAGCTACAATATTCTATTACTAGGAGTATACATTCAAAATCCAAATCTTTTGAAATTACTCAATCAACTTTTTAGGTATACATAAAGAAATATTCACAACTACAGAATATTTTGTCACTAATGACATGCTTTCAAAAAACGAATATTTTGAATTACTCAATCAACTTTTTAGGTATACATAAAGAAATATTCACAACTATACAATATTCTGTCACTAATAACATGCTTTCAAAAAACGAATATTTTGAATTACTCAATCAACTTTTTCTAGACATAGACAGATAAAGAAATATTGTCAATATCAAATACACAATCTAATATGATGCATGAATTCAGATAAGTTGGAAATGTTAACATTTTGGGATTCATTCTACCACATACATAACTTTTTTATATTATTTAAAATTATGAAATCAAATCTGATATGATGCATGAATTCGGATAAGTTAGAAATGTAAACATTTTGGGATTCATTCTACCACATACATAGCTTTTTATATTATTTAAAATTATGAAATCAATTTTAGGTTTTGGGGTGATTGATGATTAATCAAAACCACTTGATTTGACAAAGACAACATTTATCTATAGTTGGTGTATAAAGTTAATATCTTTAAAAATAACAAGGTGATTTTCAACCCCACACTCAATTGCTTATAGAATGCATTTTTGTTTTGTTTGAATAAGCCATATGTACATTTCAAATGCCACATTAGTATCTTTCATGTGGTAGCTCAAAATGCGCATATTGTTTCAAAACATGTTTGTAATATAAAATGTATGCCTTCAAAATATGTATATAAAAAAAAGGAACCCAAAGAAATTCCCAAATTCTTGTCTTCAATTAGAAAATCAATCCACATAAAAAATATTAAGTAAAATCTTATATACATAACAACCACATCATACCTTACTTGAAATAGGATTTTATCTCTCAAGTGTTGAACTCTAGATATTAGGGACCGTAGAGTATGAACCTTCTACACGCATTTCGATAAATATACTAAATCTTAAAGTGATGTGAATTTTCCACTAAAAAGTGATATAGTTGATATCATTTTAAGTATTCATTTCCCATATTTTCTTTGCTATTGATTATATGTACTTGTGTACTCGAGTGTTTTTATAAGTACTAAAAGACAAGTATAGAAAACTTTTTTACAATCACAACTTGTTAAAAATAATAGGTATATTGTAAGAGTTGACATTTTATTTGCACAAAGTTAATGATGGTTAAGCTACATTATTATAGAATTAGAAAAGTACAATCAATATAATAAAAATTGTTTTCTCCATAATTCACCACTATAAATTGATCCAAGTGATTACTTATTTATGCTTGAGAGTGTAACAAATGTTTCCTACATAAGGCTAAATAATTCAACTTTTTTCACCCAATATGGCCTAAAAGTGGCTAGACAACCCACAAATTTTATCTTAATTTGTACCTAATTGCTTACAATTGACCTAATGGATTGTAAAATGGTAAGGTGGCTCATTTGAAGGAGCCAAATCAAGATTCATCTGCCCTGATACTAAACACTATGGTCCAACAACCCAAATAACATAAAAATAGAAAGAATAAGTGTTGGGAATCAAGAATTACTGAGAAAAGGGGGGGGGGTGAATTAGTAATTATATTTTTTATTATTATTGAACCAATCATTCAACCATTTACAATTCATATACAACAAGAAAGAATTCACATGATATTTGTACACAATATTTTATTATGATGCAAATCTAAAGAAACCACTCAGATTACATCAATTTTTGTGAGCACCCACCCACAGGAGGCACCAACTCCCTCAGATCAACAATCATCAACTTGCTAGAGGCACCAACCTTTGATTTGTGTAGGCACCAACCTGTTATAGCCAATTAAATCTATATTTCATACATTTCTAGACTCAGACCTCCGATAATGTTCTTTAATTTTGTTTCTTACAATCACTACTCACTTACATCCACCTCCACTCCAATAGTTCTCTTCTCCCTCACCGGGTTTTTTCTTCCTCTGTAGGCATACACACACTCAATATGCAACACCACACTCCTGTAACAATCTGATGCACACACTCACAGGTGTTAAATTGTAGCAAGAAAATGCTTCATTTGACTTGTGCATTAGTCACATGGAGAAATTCAAATTTCCACATCAACAAGATGACTTGAGTTGCAATTAGCATGAGTGACATGGCAAAGTCACATAGTTAAGTTAGTAAATTTGAATTTGTGGGCAAGAAGTAGAGTTGTGCATGAGTTGATTGCTAAGATGTAACAATATAATGGAGTTATAGTTAGTGAAATCTAGTTATCCGAGCTCTAGTCATCAATAGAGTCAGTAGGAGTTTAGTTGAGTAGTTGTAACTGTTGTTAACTCACCGATCTCTCAGTTAACTACTCAATTTACTAAAAAGAACCCTAGTCATGCATGCAATTCAAATTTCCTAGTTGAGTGGAGGAAAAAAACATCAATGTAATCATTATTGTATACTATTGAGTGTACAAATTGTGCATGGAGCATGTGAGCTCATTCTCTTGGAATTTGTGTAAGTAAATATGAACTTCCCTATTCTTTAGGTGCAGGAATTGTGAAAGGAAATAGGAGGAAGAAGGAGGCCTATTTTGGCTAAGTATTGGCCAAAGCAGACTCAGGAGAAGATCAATATTGCAGTGCAAATTGAGGTTCAAGGATTGAAGCAGTCATTGTAATAGATCTATATTCTTAACTGATATAATACAAACAGAGGAGGGGTTTTTCCTAGTTGGATTCCCAAGTAAAAATATTGTGTCCATTGTGATTAAATGATTGCATGTGTTTCTAATGTATGTTTTCCTTTCTGTAGATTGAGAAGAAGAAATTTGTGTCTATTGATCTCAGTTTGATTTCATTAGCAACTGCAAATTTTGAGTTATTTCTACATCAAGAACAATTTCTCTCAACACACTTTGGATTACAACCCATTCACGCTCTAGATACCTTTTTTTTCAACTCGAATTACACACTACCCAAGAATAAAAACTTCATTCAATTCTCGTAGGGCTTGAAGTGGCTCTTCATTAATTCTTCTATAGCTCGAGGATGTACTTGTCTTCACCACGACTACAATCAACTACAATTCTCCTTTAATTTCTATGAGCTATATTTTGAAACTCTGTCATAGCCTTAGAATGTCAATTCACACCTTAAATTTCCACCAATCATTCCTTTCTCAATAACTTCTCCAACTGTGTTACAATTGAGCCAACACACAATCTGAATCTCACATATAATTCTCTGCAGGTTGTTATTTATCACTTGTCATCAACAATTATATCACTAGTTCTATGCACTCCACATTGTATAGTTATACAACAAATCTTTTAAGTGTTTCATAATTGAATCCAACACCAAATCCCGAATATCCAATCGCTTGAAGCTTTTGCACCTTTTACCTCATGCGACTGCATTGATGATCAAATATTTAAATTCGAAACGATTACATCCATATCTAGTGTATGGAAGTTTTTGTTTTAATGCTTGTGAAAATTACCCAGAGGCATGGAGATATGAATGGAACTCCAGCCAAAATTAGGTCCACTGCTCAGTCATATGCCTTTTTCTAGCAAATTATTAACACATGGAATTGTACACAAACACATCCACTTGGCGCAAACCTCGATATATTTCCACATCATGATGATGATGTCATGATGCCACATGGTGACCTCTGAGTGATGCCACATGTCATATGGATATGGCTCACTTACCTACCCAAAAACTTAAAAACTTCCTACCATGTGTCATATGGATGTGGCCTACTTAGCTACTAGAAAACTCCAAAACTGCTTGCCATGTGTCACACTGTCAAGTTGCCACATCCACATAATTTACCTACATGCCACATAATTTACCTTATCATATTGCCACATCATCAATTTTTATGAAGAGGAGATCCGTATCTTGGATGTTTTCCTTGTTTTCCTTTGTTAAATATTCAGGTGACAGAATGCTTGTATTACATTGGAACCTTGAAGCAACGTGAATCTTGACAACAAATATAGGTCTGAGCTCATATATCAAGTGGTAACACTTAGCACCCCTAGATACTTGGATGTGGGTCATTTAGGCGTGCATTACTCGTTTGTTTCTTGAAAGGTTCAAAATCTCGGATATGCCCAGACTTCCTTTGTCTTTAGCTTTATTACACAACTTCAAAATGCATTTTCCCATCAAGTCTTGGGATTTTTTCTAAGTACCATATACCATTGGAAAGGTATTTGAGAGGAATATCCAACTATGGATTGCAAGGGCACCTGACTTGATCTTCTACAGATAAAATGCCTTACTATGAACACCTTCCATTTTTTGAAGACTTATCTAAGAAAACAATCAAAGATAACTATGAAGGTTCTCAACAATGACCTCAACAACCAACAATCATAGCCATATCATAGTTTTTAAAGATTTATCACTTATCTTACTACTTGATGGTTCTCAACTAAAGACCTCAAATACCATTAAGACCCCCCTAATCTTGATACTCCTTTGACATCAATGACAACAATGTGCATAACAATAAATAATTTGATTCCTTGAGAATGATAAAAACTAAATGAATAACAATACTAATTCAAGGTGGAAACCATCTTACACTAAGATTTTCTACAAACATTTCAAGAGAATATGGATTTAGTATTGAAATTTACAGTAATATTTCCCATGAGAGCATTTCTTGGTGCAACAATAGCGCAATACTAAATTTCATAATTTGCACAATGCATTGGACTAAATTTTTATGTTGGAGTCAACATTGATTTTAGAATGGGACTATGTTTCGCATTGAGTATTAATCCATGTTTAACATCAACAAATACTCACATTGACGGATTTAGTGTCAACCATGGTGTTATATTTATCATCAAATTCCTACTATTTTTTCTTCTTCTTTTTTGTAGAAAAATGTTGGACACCTAATCCTCAATGGTTTAGTGTGGAAGCCGAATGGACAAAAGGAGTCTAAGAGACCTTGGGATGTGAATCCCAACGGTCACATAATGTACTATAAATGTATATCATTTGTCAATAAAAATCGTATTGCATGTTTTATCTTTCATATTTCTCTCGCTCCCCATGTGTGTTTAACATGGTATCAGAGCCATGATGTGTGGCCTGTGTAGTTTTCTTTCTCAGGGTTTATCCTTTAGTTAAAAAATGAGATGTTGTTATTCCCTGAGAAATTGGTCTGAGTTGCCTTGAATAGTGTTGGCCTAGTCTTCATTACCTGTAACGCTCCATTAATTCTGTCGGCCTGTTCTTCTGAATACAATAATCACTCTCTGACTGTCATCAACGTTTAAAAAAAGAGCGTCATTACACCTGCGCCTCTACTGCCTGACAATTCACCTGATTATTCTCACCTGCGTTACTGAATGTGTTTGAATAGCCATTAAACTTGAACGTTGTGGCACGCTGTTTGCATAACGTTTGGCATAAACAACATTTGAGTTTTGAATGCGTGGTTTGAATGTGTGTTGAAACACTGTGTTCATTGAAATCTCGCCGCACTTAATTGAGCGATGTGTTCATTGTTACGCCCCCGCCTGTCCATCAATCACACCGTCTGTGGGAACCGACCCACAACCATCTCAGAAAGACTCGGTTGGGAGCTGGAAGACTTGGCATCATGCCATGTCAGTTTTCTGCGATGTGACTGTTCACCTGAACCATTCTTCTACCGGGCGTTTGTCTCAAGCCATGAGATGCGATGTTTATATATGAGTTTTGAGTAATTGGGTTTCTATGTGTTTCTAGCTTGAAATGTGATTATGAAACCTGTGTGAAAAGTCTACGAAGGAGACATCAAATCTCCTCTGTGTTGCATCAGAGAGAAAAGCCCAGTTGACGTTATTTTCTAGGAAAGATTCATAATTCGGCAGCTGTTGATTGACAATAGCTTCTGCTCCAAATTTATAAAGTATTGTGAATTAGGCTCTTTGAATTTGAGACTAGTGGTTAGCTTTTAAGTGGAACGCCCTGCAAATGAAGATAACTCCAGTTATTGGGTGTAGCACCAGTTGTTAATTCGCCCAGCTTTTGAATGAATGAGATGATTGGAGCCATTCTAGAGGAGTTTAGGTTAAAATGTGAAGAGTGGAGGCCAAATATATTTGATCAATTCATTGACGACGGTGTTGTTGAAAACATCAGAGGGAAGTTGCCCATAGAAAGTTGCGATATCATTTCACAGATGGTGTAGCGGCAACAAGCTTTGTAGCATTGAATATGTGATCTTGCATTTAAGAGTCCAACCTTATTTCTCGTAGTGATTTATAAATTTGACATAGTCCGAACATTTGGCGATATTTTTCAGGTCCTGGGTGTTCTTTTGTGGGATATGGAGCAACGCAGGAAATAGGACCTTTCCTTATGGACCCTTCCGGCGCTACGCTTTCCTTGAATGAATACACCTGGAACAATGAGTCCAACTTATTGTTTGTAGAATCGCCTGTTGGAGTAGGGTTTTCTTATTCTAACACAACATCAGATTACCAAAAGCTTGGTGACAAAATAACTGGTAAATACGTGCCAGAACTTGCAGAGATCATTTCTAATTTCAACAACAATACACTTTCTCAGAATGAGAAGATCAACCTCAAAGGTTCCATGGTAAAATAATGGCAGTCAATGGATCTAGTTTCCTCATACAATAATTAGTACGACGTTAACAAGAACGTTTGTTTGGGTTTTTTTTGGGTTAGAGTTCTGTTGCAGTGGGCTGCCCGCCCCTTTCAACGTAGAATAGATTAGCTGTCAAAATTATTCACCTGCACATTTATAAGGATATTGATGTGTACTGTTGATGGGTTGCATATGATATGCAGCGTTCCCAGGATTTGAAGAATTAAAGAAGCTAATGTAGATGATAATGTGCAAGTGGAAAGGACTTTTTCATTTATACCGAGTTGTGGTTTAGTAGTGGTTCAGTTACAAGTATTTTGATTTTTGGTAAATCGGCTTGAAACATGCAACTTACTAAGCAGCACAATATTTTTTTGTTAATACTTGACAGGCCTGAGGAATTAGTTTTTTTATCATAAGACCTTTTCAAAAAGATTTGCTAGATTCATCTTGAGTTTTTCACTTTGTTCTAATGTCAATACTCGTGTGATTTAAAGTTATGCACACTCATGGTGAGAGGGGCTGTTTGTGTGGCTGTATATTCTTCTCACTAGCTGATACTGAAGTGTTGATATACGTTGAAAAGTGAACGAGTATTTGAAGGATCCAAGCAAGTTTGCAGTTGTTGCTTCTCTAGTGTAGCACTGTATTTAAAACTCATTATAGTGCATTGATTTCTTGATTCCACTACTACATAAAGAGTTTTGTGAGCTGATTGTAATCTTTTATGTTGCACTGTGATCATTTGCTGACATTTATAAAGGATATTGCAGTGACATTGAATTGTGAGTGATTGTTGCTTCTTCTTCACTGGTTGATAGTTGTGATCAGTTTCTTTAACGTATAAGATAATGAAAAAAATGACCAGACTTGATAATGCATTAGAGTTGTTAAATACTATGATACATTCCACTGTTGATGAGATGGTTAAGATCAACAAAACCTCTCTATTCAATATTAAAATATGTCTACAAAATGCAGAGGAGAATATTGAGTTCTTGCAGCTTGAGACAAAGCTACAGCAAGAAGAATTAAAACAGAGGAGTCATCATTCTGAACCTGTTTCTGTTCAGAAGATTGAAACAAACTCCCATAAACAGCAAGACAATAATGTTACAGTTCATTCAGATAAAGTAGCAGTTGTACATGCAGATGCAGAAACTCAGTCTGCACTTCCCAAGCCCATCATCAGACCTTGGGAACAGCTTGTCCACAACAGCACAAAACTGGTCTTGGATATGACAAGGACTTGTCCTTTCATATTCCAGACTACTCAAAGCCCATTCATTTTCAGAGTGCTGGATTTATTCATGACAATTCACCTGCTCCTCATGACAGTTCACCTCCAGGTGTTCCAGACTCTGCCCCTCTTCCATAGCAACAACAACAACAACAGATTGTGAAATGCCAACACTGTGATCGAGTTGGCCATCTGAAAGATCATTGTTTTGATCTTCATCCATGTAAGCACTGTCATAAAACCAGTCATTCTTCAAACAGATGCTTCAGAGGCAATCGTCCTGCAAGGACAAAGATTCATCTTGGATGGATCGCTTCTTGGCAATGGGCATCAACAGCCAAGAAGATATTCCAAACACATGTTAGAACTTGTTCCAGAATATTGAATAGTCTTGCAGTTGATTTTTCTCCATCTTCTCACCTTGTATCTAACAGGGGGGGAAATGATGGTCATATACAAGCTTCAAAGCCACATCAAGCGAGCCTGAGCCACAACCTGCCACACCAGTTTCAGAGTTGTAGCCAGAGACAAATATTCCTATGAACATGCCTTCAGTGGGCAATCTGAGACACTTCCACTAGCAGAAGACTTTAGCTTCTTGCCAATTTCGAAAGAATTCCGAGAACAAAAATTGAGAACACTTCCTATAGCAGAAGACTCTAGCTTCTTGCCAGTTTTGGAAGAGTTCCAGGAATTTCATTAAGCATTCCAGAGTTGTTGGTCATCCTAAACCATCACAGGTTGAGACCTTCTTTCAAGTTGAAGTTTTATACCTTTTATGTGGGGTGAGACCTCCCTTTTATGGTTGAAGGTTTTTCCTCTTTAAAACAATAAGGATCAACTTCCTCTAGCAGAAGACTTCAGCTATCTTACCAGTTTGGAAGGAGTTTCGGGAACTGCACTAAGCGTTCCAGTGTTGGGTGGTCATCCTTAACCACAGCCCCTTATAAAACCAATATTTCAGAGAGCACATTTAGCCTAAGTTGGCTGCCATGCATATTTGCACATTTTGTATTACAGCTCTCTTCTGGACATACATAACCCTTCAGATTAAGGGGGGAATGTTGGACAACCTAAATCGTCAGGGATTTAGTGTGGAAGCCGAAGGACAAAAGGAAGTCCAAGAGACCTTGGATGTTGAATCCCAACGGCCATGTACTATAAATGTATATCATTTGTCAATAAAAATCGTATTGCATGTTTTATCTTTCATATTTCTCTCACTCCCCATGTGTGTTTAACAAAAAAAAACCATTTTCCCTTCTAATTTAGCTTCTACGTTAGCACCACTTTTCATTTCCAATAAAAATTTCCATGCTAGCATTGATATTTGATTTTAGCTTCCACATTAGCACTAAGATTTGCTTCCAATTTAGCATTGATATTTTATTTTGGCTTCCATGCTAACACCCATATTTGCTTCCACTTTAGCATTGAGATTTACTTCCACTATGTTTTCCTACTATTACGACTTATATTTTAGCATTAGGTTTTTACTCCACTTTTTTTTGTTAATTATTTTTATTGAATTAGATCACAAAGCATACTTACATATCATATCAAGAATCCCCCTCACTATCATGGTTTTCCATAAGGGAAACCAGGCCAATGATAGTGGAGGTATTGTATTAAACCTTTGTTTATCAAAATGAGCAAAAATAATCCTATTAGCTAAACATCCCTACACCATAGAGAAAACCATTAGATATATATTTTTTTAGTAATACTGACATATCGTAGATGTAAATTATATAAAAAATTAAAGTTTCTTGGTCATAAACGAAGACGAAAAACCTTGTGTGGGCATCACTTATCAAAGTATGTTGTTAGACTCAAATCTTGCACACTTTGGCCTACTGGAGAATGATGCTCACACTAAATATGTCTCTCAATGTTGGCCAACTAGGCATCCATGCTAACCAAATAAGAGCACTGGTGTCTTTGAATCCAATTCATGTCATTGAGGAAATCTATAATTTCATTGCAGTCCTTGTGCTTCTCTTTGAGGACATGGCCTAACAATGTTTTCATTTTATAGTGAAGGGTGATGGAATGAAGATACTAACTCCTACACCCCCTAGTATGGCCAGGGCCAGGGACCCAACTAGAGACTTTAGCTTGAATTTTAGAATCAGAATGGGCTTGTCGATATCTTGTAGTCAAGGCTTAAAAATGTTGGATTTCTTCTAGAAATTTAAGAGGGGTGACAAAAGGGTAAATTTCAATGGGTGACTAAGTTTGGGACTAGGATTTGGGTTTTCTTGAAGAATCACGGCACCTAGAACTGCACATTGGCCACATTATTTGGCTTGGAATTTTACTTAGAAAGGACCAAAACTCTATACTAGGGACTTCCAAAGAATGGCATGAGACAATAGCTAGACTATGTGGAGGTCAAGTGGAATGAACTGAGATCAAGCTAACTAGAGGGGTGAATACATAAGAAATTGGATAAATGAAGACATAAAGAAAGAGCATTGGATGAAGTAGAAAACCAGAGGGATAGAAGAAGTGGTAAAGAACAAAATAAACACAACATTAAATAGAAAATACCATTGAGATATGAAAACCATAAGATATTTTACCAACTCATGAATTTTATGCTCACTCCAAACATTGTTTGTTGGTTCCTAGTGTTGATGATCTCATTGGAGATCACTTAGTCTCCTATTCTATACCATAGAGGTCGTGAAAATGAAATGACTTATCCAAGTGATAGTGGAATGAGAAAAATGAAAGTCCTAGCGAGGAGGGTCTGCAACTTCCTTCACTGAAGCATTGAGGGGGGAAAATCCCACCTATAGCCCGATAAGAATACAAAATTAACATAAAATGACAAAGTAGGTGTGAGCAAGGTAAGAAGACACAGAGGGTGTGGGGGTTACCATATTAATTTATTGTGTTGTCATGAATCATAACATGTGTGACTACATGAGAGGAGTTGTCCATGCTTAGAGGTGGTGGGATGACGGGCCTTCTCCCCCCTGCCCCCTCCACTAGCTCTATTTCCAACACCCCCATTGAGGCAGGTTTTGCCTCCACTTTGTGTCCACCATTGCATTGAATTTTTTTGTCTATTTTAAAGCTAGGTTTTTCTTCCACTTTAGCTTAATCCACATTAGCACTATTTTTTACTTCCTTTTCAATTTCCACTATAGCACCAACTTTTTCTTCCATCTTAGCATAGACTTTCTTCCTCTTCAATTTTCACTTTAGTATTAGGTTTTTCTTCCTTTTCAACTTCCACTTTAGAACCAAGTTTAGCTTCCATGCTAGCTCTAAGTTTTGTTTCCATTTTGAATTTAATGTTAATACCAAGTTTTCCTTCCATTTTAGATTCTAGCTTTCCTCCAATTTTTCTTATTCATTTACCATGTTCATAAAATATAGGTTTGTAATAAATACACATTTATATTTGAATGTTATTATATTCATTTTATTAATTTAAAATACATAAATGAATTAGATAAAAACTCTTAAATAAATAACAATATTAAATAAAGATATCAATTCAAATTAACACAACAATTATTGAGGTATTGTAAGGCAAATGAACATCTATATAAAAAAAATTATATAGACCTCCATCAAAACAAGATTATATACCAAGAAGATAAAATGACAACAATATCATGATATAAATTCATTATCAAAATCATATAATAATAATATTATATAAAATAATTTTCTATAATCTCTAATAGTATCTATATACGATCTAGGTATCAATTTATCATATAAAAAAATATCATCATGGTAGATAACAATTGATGAAATGAGTCATACAATGCTTACATCATTAGGTGACATCATCACATAGGAGAGAAGTAATATTTTTCAAATGACAACATATATACTCCCTTAGCATCTTGATTCTCATTACTGTCTATAGTCATTGTCATCAATATCTTTTTCTTCTTCATATTATTACCACTACTATCACCATCAATATTATCTAATTCCACTAGTTTGGTAGTCTTAACATAATCAAGCTTAAAATCTTTTCAATACTTAAGTTGAAAATAGAATAAATATATAATACTATTAGTAGATTTCATTTTAAATATTCAAAATATGTAACTTACTATGTTTGAAACTATTAATATTAAAAAAATGTTAAACTATAATTACCCCTACACACAATTTTCCATAAAATTATGTTCCAAAATTATAATCTAAATTATTAATGTTATATCTAGAATACATGGATGTTAGAATGATTTTTAAATTTAACTATTATAGGTTATCAACCGTTTAAGGAAAAAAATAAAAAAAATTATTTTTTATTTTGGAAAAAATAAAATATATAAGTTAATTAAAATTTAAAAGAAAAATTTATTTAATTTTAATTTTATTTTATTTCGAAATAAAAATATATTTTAATTTAGAATATTTTCTTAAATCCTGGAATTTTGGCTTTGTAGAAGGGAGTAAAAATTTATGAAAACATCCCAAAAGGGGTTAAGGCATGAAAGAATATTTCAAATACTCTCTATTGATCCATAGAATGAGTAAGAGTTTATGGAAACATCCGAAATGAGGTTAAGGAATGAACAAATTTTCCAAATAAATTCTATGGATCTATTGAGTTTTAGATGAGGAATTTCAACCTAAAAAACAAAATAACAGTATACTTGTGGATGTAATATTGGTGCAAATGTGCACGATATATCTATTAGTGTCATTGACATCTTATAATAGATTAGAGGTGCTTCTTGAATTAAAGTCCCTTACGAGGCTTCACCATTATACTTTGAGCATTAGAATCCATTACAAGGCATCACTGCTATATTTTCACAAACTTGGCAAAGTGGTAACCAAAACGACCTCATTCAATGTACCAAAGTCTAATTTAAAGTAGAAATCAATCAATTATATGATAAAGTTGGTCAAACCGTAAATCAAAAAGACAACTACTAGTGTTGGAAATAGATGATCAAAGAAGGTTGTATTTTAACAATTAACTTATTTATTTAATTAAAATTTTAGTATATATTACAAAATATAACAGAGATATAATTAAAATTTTAATGGAATTCAAGATAAAAATATAATAAAGATATAATTAAAATTTTAATGGAATTTCAAGATATTTAAGTTGTGGTTTAGATTTTAAAAAAAAATGTTTTTATTTGATCAAAAATTTTTGAAATTTAAAAATAGTTGACCACTTAATATTTAGTATATTTTGATTATTAAAAGATATCGTAGTTTGATTAAATAAATGTTTTGGTTTTTTTGTGATGTAATTTTAGGTGAAATTGTAATTTTTATTATTTAAAATATGTTTTTTGAATGAATAAATATATTTAATATCTTGAAAAACTTAGGTATTCAGATTTTATTTATTTACACAATTCAAACTTGTGATTCTAAAACATTTCTACCAAATTTTAGAAAAAAAAAATAAAAAAAAACCCAAAAATCAAAATATTTTTTAATAGATGCTTTGATATATGTTTAAAAAATGTATATATCAAAATATAATAAATATATAAAATCCAAATTTCCATTTTAAAAAATGAAAATGATTTAATTTCAATATTATTAACCACTTCAATTCACAATGAAACCAAAATGAGTCATAATTACATATAACACTTTTGAGGTTTCATTACCAACTTGACAATTACAAAAAATACTATGCTTTAAAATTAATACACATGTACTTAAATATAATAAAGTTAATATTTAGATACTAGTATGATGCATTCAAAATCCAAATCTTTTGAAATCACTCCACCAACATTTTAGACATTGATAATTAAAATTCATAGTTACACAATGTTTTATTAATAATTACCCCTTTTAAAAATACAAATCTTTTGAAATTACTTAATCAATAATGTAAATATAAATAAAGAAATATTTCAAATATACAAATTGATATGATGCATATATACAAATTAATATGATGCATGAATCCAAATAAGTTGAATATGTTAATATTTTGGAATTGATTCTATCATATAAATACCTTTTTATATTATTTAAAACTATGAAATCAATTTTTGGAATTAGAATAATCAATAATTAATAAAAGAACTAAATTTTCTAATAACAACATTCATTTAAAGTGGATGCATAAAGTGGATATCTTTAAAAATAATAATGAAGTTTTCAACAATGCACTCAATTCATGTAGAGTGGGTGCATAAAATGGACATCAATGCACTCAATTCATGTAGAGTGGGTGCATAAAATGGACATCAATGCACTCAATTCATGTAGAGTGGGTGTATAAAATGGACATTCTTTGAAACAATGATGGAATTTTCAATAATGTACATAGTGACTTATAAAATGCATGCATGTTCTCATTGAATATGCTACAAGTACATTTCACATGTTATGTTAGCTTTCGCACAATAGCTCAAAAAGGTGTGCACAATTTTTTAAAACATGTTTGTGCTATAAAATGTATATATTCAAAATGTTCATGTGAAGAGAAAGGAATCTAGAAAAATTCCCAAACTTTTGTTTCCAAATAAGTGTGATTTGAATAAAAGAAGGATCAAGTAACATAAGAAACATTGAATACAAATTTATGCATATAACAAGCATACTATTCCTTGCCTGGAATAGGATTTTATCTCTCAAACTATTCAACTCTGACATTAATGACCTTACACCATGAACTTTCTACACCTAGTTTGATCCTAGACCACTATGAATTTTCTACCAAAAATTGACCTAGTTGATATGGTTTTAAGCATTCATTTGAGGAATTTTTTTTTACCTTATGTGTTTGAGTGCTCTATAAGTAATTTTTATAAAATAAATGAGTATACAAAATTTGTTTAGTGAAACAAAAGAAATGAAAAGATGCTCATAACATGTGTATTGCAAGAGTAGACATCAAATTTAAGTAAAGTCAATGATTGTTGAGATACATCATTATAGAATTAGCAAGGTACATATGAATCTAACAAAAAATATTTTCTCCATACATCATCATTACATATTGATTAACATTGTCATTTAATTATACTTGAGAGCGTAACAAATATTCCCTACACTCAATATGACCTAGAAATGATTAGACAATCCACATTACTAGTCTTATTATGCACCCAATTAGTTATAATTGACCTAGTTGACTATAATATAGTTAATTATAATATGGTAAAATAACTCATGTGAAGAAGCCAAATCAAGATTCTCCCACTTTGATACCAAATGTTATGGTATGAACAACTCAAATAACATAAAAAAAAAAAAAAGAATAAGTAGTGTCATGTCTTGAGAGTGATAAGAACTAAATGAATAACAATGCCAATTTGAGGTGGAAACCCTCTTACACCTTATTTTTACAAAAACTTCAAGAGACATGGATTAAGTGTTGAAATTTAAAGTATTTTTCCTTACTCGAGCATTTTCTCAATAAAATATTAAGCACAATACTTAATTTCATAATCTACAAAAAGTGTTTGACTAATTTTTCTTGTCAGAGTTAGTGTTAACTTTGTCATGGGATCATGTTTATTGATGAGTATTGCTCCATTTTCAACATCAACAAGTCCTTCCAATCTCGTATTTAACATCAACCATGGTGTTATATTTATCATCAAAGTCCTATAATTTTCTTGTTTCTTGTGTAGAAAATATTCCATTTTCCCTTCCATTTTAGCTTCTACTTCCAATATAAATTCCACTTTAGTTTTGAGTTTTTGTTTCCACTTTAGCTTCCATGCTATCATTGATATTTTCTTTTAACTTCTATGCTAGCACTAAGATTTGCTTCCACTTTAGGATTGTGATTTACTTCCATGTTTGTGTCCACTTTAGCTTCCATTAGACTAACATCGATGTTTTCTTCTATTACAAATTCCACTTTAGTGTCAAGTTTTTTCTCTACCTTAGCTTTCAATATTGCATTAAATTTTTCTTCCACTTTAAAGCTATGTTTTTCTTTCACTTTAGCTTCCACATTAGCATTGGGTTTTGCTTACTTTTCAATTTTCACTTCCTCATCAAGTTTTACTTCCACCTATGTTTATGTTTGCTTTCTTTCCAACTTCCACTTTAGAAACAAGTTTAGCTTCCATTTTAAATACCATGTTAGCACCAAGTTTTTTTTTTCATTTTAGAGTCTAGTTTTCCTCTAATTTTTCTTATTAATTTGAAATTATTCATATTAAACATAGGTTTATAATAAAGTAATAATTTAAAGTTATTTTTAAATGTAAATATTATTTATTCATTTTTTTTTTTTAATTCAAATAATGTGAATGCATTAGATTAGAAATTTAAAATAAATAATAATATTGAATAAATATATCAATTCAAATTAACCCATAACAGTTATTAAGGCAATGTAATGTAAATGAACATTCATATAAATAATATGGACATCCATCAAAATAAGCCCACATATAAACAAGATAAAATGACAACAATATCATCATCTAAATTTACCATCAAAATCATGTGATAACAATAACATATTAAATAATTTTCTATGATCCCCAATATCATCAATATACAATCATGATATCAATTTACCATACAAAACATGTTTTGATGATACATATATGTAAACAAGTCAAAATTATTCATTTATCATCATGGTCTCAACAATAATTTATGAAATGAGTCAATATGATTCTTACATGATCAATAAATTTCCATGGATATTCCACTGGACAATTTGTCATAACATATATGACAAATAATACTTAAAAATATGAAATCTACGATATAAGGGTTTATTTCTCTTTAGGTTTTTGGATATGTAAATTATTGTTTATTGAATATGCATGCAAATTCTAATTATGCGAAAATAAAGAACAAAAAAATAAAAACTAACAAATTGTAAAACCCCACCCCATATTTACCCACTTTAACCTGCTCACCAAGGTAAACATGAGATGAGAGTTACCATGCGAGACCTGATTTCCAAGATGCAATTATGGAAAATGGTGTCCACATGTCCAAAACTGACTGCAAACACCCAATGACAGATGATCACATCGTTATCAACCTAACTTGACTCAAAACTATTTCTTTTTAGTTTTGTTTCCTTAAATTTAACAGAACTTTCTATTTTTGGCATTTTTTCGGGTTCTAAACTTCTAAGTTCGTTTTGAGGGCATAAATAAAATTTTCAAGGAAAATGGAGGGATTGGAAAAGTGCCAAATCTTGTTTTCCATATTTTTTTTTCTCGATATCATCATGGCGATCTTTGAAACGAGGCATTATGATAATCAAACAAAGATAGTATGTCAAAGTTATGACCTCAAGAAGTTGGAGGTCCAAATTACTCATTTATACAAACACTTTGAGTACATAGTACCTGTAGGTTATAAATACATATCAGTTCACTAATTCAATAGGCTCACCAGAGAATCATCATAACCTCACTAGAAATCTCTGAGACTTTCCAGAATCATAATTTACTCGATGACACAACTAAACATTCAAACTTGAATAAAAATCTTGATGTAGATTGCCTAGAACATACTAGACATTTCATCAAACAAATGGAAAACATAGAGGCTATAGGTCATGAATGCATACCTAATTATAATAGTCTAAAATTCATTTGAGAATCATCAAGAAGGATTTATACCCTCTCCACATAGCTGCAATAACACTTGTAAGGCCATTCATTCATCAACCATTCAATAATTTACCAAATCATGTAAACAACCATAGATATAACACATCATATAACCAACATATAACAAGAAAATAACCATCATAGAAGGCATGGAAACTCGGCTATAATATCACAGTTACGATCACTGCAAGTATACATGAATCAAAATAGGAGAATAACTCTTATTAATACATGAAAATACCAACCAAGTCAGGGACTTCCATGTACCACCCGACCATAGATTGGGCTCAACCAAATCTATCTTTTAGCCTAGCACCCCTGTGCCATATTTCAAGCATGAATTTGGGATCTCATTGAATAAACCAAGACAAATCCAAACCAGGACTTCTAGAGGCCAAAACACCTCAACCCTCAACCACAGTGATTCCACCTCTACGGTCCAACATCAGTAATACCAACTAGATTGGTCTCTACCCAAGCTATCTAGGGCTCTAGGGCTCTAGGAACTAGTACCTCAACCCACAACCTTCCAGGGCTCCAAAGCATTTGTCCAACCCAACTCTAGGGACTAGTAACTCAACCCACCAAGGGCTCTAGAGTGTTTGTCCCAACTTATGCTCCAAGATTAGTAACTCAAACCAAGTTGTTCTAGGGCTTCTAGAGTGTTTGTTCCAACCCAAAACCATAAGGAACATGAGCACCAACCAAAAAAAAAAATAAAGTAGAAAAAGCCCACAACACCATGGCTATCCAGGAAATGGAAACACAAGGCTAAAACTACTGCCAATCTAGGAAAATATCCATGCAAATGACAACAAATAACTAGAAAAATCACATGCATATACCATGCATCCATAAATCTACACGGAAATCACACATGCAACATGTTATCTGCAAATAAGTCCAAATGTAGTTGTTGATCCAACTGTTCCCCTCCACTTTCCTGCTTTCCTTTTCCTTCTTTCTCCAAATCCAGGTGAATGCTAAAGTGCTCCAAGCATGCTATAAGAATTTTCTATGTGTGCAAGAGTATGAGAGAATGAGAGAATGAGAGAATGAATTGAGAGCTCCAAAACTATATTGACAAAATGCTAAACTAGAAAAAGAAGTGAATTGATCCTCATAAGCCTTTTTATCATTGACGCCTTTATTTTCTTGATTTTCCTCTATTTTTCCTCCAATTTCCTCCTCACACAATTTTGTGACCATTCATCTCCCTTTTCTCCTATTTTCCTTTATTTTCATAAATAAATTCCAATTAATGCCTCTTTGTCTTTTCCAATTCCTTTGCCAATTTCCATAACCATTAATTAATCACAAGTGATACCCATCATTATGTTTTACCCAACATTCAACTTGGAATACGTGTCCCATGACCTTTGTCTGATTTTATTTTATTTACATAGAAAATAAACCAGGGGATGTTAAACAAACCATGATTGACACAAGATATAACCTAGGAAACCCTTTTGGGATAAAAACTAGATGGAAGGTGAAATTTTTCTGCTCTCTTTCTCTGAATAGAAAATGGATGAGAGTACAAAGAAGTAAGGCTTGTGGCTCATGGGCTAATACAATGCACATGTACTCTCTATGTCCTCTCTCCCTATCCCTCTTGGATACTTTGTTCATCTATGGAACAAAATGCACTCGAAGAGAATGGAACCCCTTTTCCTCTTAGTGGCGCAATTATAGTACAACCTAATAGCCTGCTACTGGTTAGTTTTGAATCCCTCAACTCTTAACTAGAATTACAATACAAACTCTTCTAGAGTCTTCTTCATCATGATCAAATTAACCCCTTTTCCTTGAGTAATGCAACCAACATGGTATCCTCTATAATTATGGTGGTGAAAATAGGAAGATCAGCTTCTGAGTAACATAAGTTTTGCATATAGACTTTGATTGAGGCAATTCTTGCACTGTTGGAAAGGTCTCTATGTGTAGAATAAGAAAAAAATGTTATTTTCTAAACTATCAAAGTTTTACCCCAAAATTCCATTTGATGCCTCAAAATGCTCCCACAAGGTTTCAAACCCCAATTTTCCAAATTGGGTTCGAACAATAAAAATGGTCTTGTGAGCTGATTCCTCCACTTTTCCTACTCTAAAAGCATCGAGATGGATGGAAAAAATGCAATGATCTAATATGGATAATTGCATCATCATATAATAAAGAATCAATATCTTGTAAATAATGACCTATACACCTCACTAGTGGTAGGATCGTGAAACATTAAGAGAAGTGGTGGTGTTTAAAGACATTATTTTTGGGTTCCCACTGGTCACCAATAAAATTTTACTTGGAGTCTTTCTACCTTTAAATAGGCTAATACCATAGGAAAAATCATGGATGCTGATAAACTTGAAGCTCAAAAAATTGTTGGTAACTTGACCGAGTCAAGTTTACCTAAACCACCCTAACAATCCCCCCTTTTAAACTTGACTTGGGGAGATTATTCTAGTCCCAATAATTCATGAGCCATCTCACCTAAGATCTCATATCGCCTCCCTCAAGCTAGGATTCTAGTAGACTTTCCACCTTGGTACCTGTGCAAGTGGTCCATTCTAGAACTTGATGACTCCATGCGACACTGCACTACATGTATGCCTGATCAAAGTATTAAGACCTTACAACAATACATGCTCTTGGACAATATGCCTAAATAATAGGACTCACAACTTCCTGAGGAAACACACCTACCCTGGACAAAAACCTGTTAGGAGTTCACACACCACTATGACTCTCATCACATGTTGGCTCCTTCACTATCCTCAAACCATTGACTCCATATTTGCTTTATTTTCCATATGACCACTTTCTCATTACATCTCTATATTTTCCAATCCATATCTTGACCTAACCTTCTAGCACTATTTGAAATCTCTCATTAGCACAACTCATGTCCATTTAGTGGACATGATTCTCCTTTACTAGGTTCCCTTAGCCTTTAGATGCACATACACATTGTCTTCTCTGCAGCTCCTCCACGGCCTCCAAAACTTGTTTACTACACTATTCTACCACTCCAACCACACAAAATATTTCCATGTTTTTGCAGCTTCCCTCTCACTAACAACCCTTTTGCTAACTATTCTTGAGCTTCAACATTGGTTCTCTCTATCGTAGTATGCGTTGCTTGTGAAAGCATTGTCCCGGGTTCAATTCACGTGGCAGATCCTAGCTACTGTTTTGTTGTAGTCAACCGCATCTGAAACATCCTCAATTTCTTCAAATGCTCTCCTTTTCATACTCATTTTTAAATATTATCTCTAATCGATTACATTTTGGTGGTTGTAGAAGTCTTCTCCATCTAAGGAGCATTTGTATTTATCCCTATCTCATCACTCAGGGGAAATTTCTTCTCCATCCTCTATTTAAGTCTCTTGCCTTATTTATTTTACCAAACCACACTATTTTTCCAACTTCATGTAACTCCTTTCTCCATCTCAATTCTATCATATATAAATCAATTCTTCAACTCAAAGTTTTCATTTCCCATGTCTCTCTTAATCGACATGTTTGTCTCTTTTTGATATGTTACAAAATGCACAGTTTACAACCTCACAAAACTACTAATTTGTTTTTCTCTACATAGTGATCCTATCTATGATTGTTGTAAAAATATTAATGTCCTTGTCAACAACTTCTTATACCACGACTGGCAGGTCACAATCTTCATTGTGCCTCTAATATTTTTGGCTTCTAGCTCATTAACTGGCACCACCACGCTAACTAGTATTGAATTATGCATATCTCAACATTCGATTTGTTGAACCAATGTCATAATACTCTTTACACCAACCTCTATCATCCAACATGTGCAAAAGTTATTTACCTGAACATATATGATCTCATGTCCATGACCATTGCTGCATCATGGCTTATCACACATAATATTTGTAGGCTTGAAATAATTTACTCCTCCTTCTTGTGGCGCATTTTCCATAGGACCCATAATTATTTCATGAAGGGCTAGGGCTTTAGTTGTTCAAGCACAAATTAGCTCTCTAATCACAACTTGCATGGGTTTGTTACAGTCATTTGTCCTCGCTTCTTTTTTTTTTTCTTCTTTCTACCTATATTAAGAAACTTCTTATCAACCTTGGGAGGAGAATGCTTCTTTTGGCAGGGATATTTTTACAATGGCCTTATTTTTAGAAATTTTCTTCTCTACCTGTTTAGACCCTTTGTGTTAGGATATTCCGACACATAGGAATAGTTAAGTTCAACTTGGTCTAGTATAGAGTTAGGTATAGAGTTAGGTAAAGTGTGTTTCTTTACCGTTGTACATTTTGTAACTTACAATCCGACGGTCACGATATGTAGTGATCCGACGGTTCATTCTCTCCTCGGTATTACCGACACTTGATCCGTGGCTTGACACCCGATTGGTCCATGAATTCTATTTAAAGCGCATGGAGGGTCATTTGTAGGTTAACCGTGCATGAGAGAAGCTTATGTAAATTTTCATTCTTTTATTAATAAATTGCCTGTAGTAGCCACGTTGGCGCAGGCCGTGGACTGTTTCCCTCTCTGAGGGTTTTAACCACGTCAAAATACTGGTGTATTGATCTGAGATCTGTTTGAGAGCGGTGCCCTTCTGGTGTTCTGTCTGAGGAACTTACCCTGTAAATTCCTACATGGTATCAGAGCTATTTGAGGGCCGCGTCCGTTGGTGATCCAAATCTGAAGCCGGTAGAACTGCATGGGGCTGTCGTTTCCTAGATCTACTGTTT
>APFE031737279.1:61384-86254 GCA_000404065.3 Pinus taeda
GCTTCGTCAGATCCTATCAGAATTGGGCTTTGAGCAGCAGCATCCGACTACACTTTGGTGTGATAATCAAAGTGCCATTCAGCTTTGCAAAGATCCAGTTCAGCATCAGCGCACAAACACATTGAACTACACATGCACTTCATCAGAAAGCTCATTCATGACCATGTTCTTGAAGTGCAATATTGTTCAACAGATGATCAGGTTGCAGACATCTTCACAAAGGCTCTCACAGAGGCGAAGTTCACTAAACTTCGATATATGCTTGGACTTCAGGAAGTTGGCACTAAGGGGGGATAGGCTCTAGTGCCTCCTTCCTTCTCCTATTGTGTCATATTTGTAAATCCTTCAATCCTATCCCAAGTTGTTCTTAAGGGGGGATGTTAGGATATTCCGACACGTAGGAATAGTTAAGTATAACTTGGTCTAGTATAGAGTTAGGTAGAGTGTGTTTCTTTACTTGCACATTTGTAACTTACAAGCCGACGGTCACGATATGTAGTGATCCGACGGTTCATTCTCTCCTCGGTATTACCGACACTTGATCCGTGGCTTGACACCCGATTGGTCCATGAATTCTATTTAAAGCGCATGGAGGGTCATTTGTAGGTTAACCGTGCATGAGAGAAGCTAATGTAAATTTTCATTCTTTTATTAATAAATTGCCTGTAGTAGCCACGTTGGCGCAGGCCGTGGACTGTTTCCCTCTCTGAGGGTTTTAACCACGTCAAAATACTGGTGTATTGATCTGTGATCTGTTTGTGAGCGGTGTCCTTCTGGTGTTTTTTCTGAGGAACTTACCCTGTAAATTCCTACACTTTGTCATGCTCCCACTATGTGCATTAAACTGCCACCATCTACACCAACCAAACAATAATTGAGCTACTCATTGAAAAAGTCTCTTTCCTCTACTCAATTCTTCAGGATACTTAGGCTACCTCTTACTGATTGTGCCTCCACTCACCAATCATCTATTGTACTCACCTCACCTTGCTTTGATACTAGTTGTTAGGATTACAAAACACTAAGAGAAGTGGTGGTGTCTATAGAGACCATTGTTGGGATCCCACTAGTCATGAGGAAAAATTAACATGGAGTTTTTCTGCCTTTAAATAGGATACATTAGATATGAATACCATGGGTAAAACCATGGGATTTCATACAAATGGTTCTCGAAAACTGTTGGTAACTTAATCGTGTCAAGTTTACATGAACCACCCTAACACCTAGACTTTTGATTCTCATCATTATCTTCAACTTTGTAGCTATTTTGATCATCATCAGCATTGACATCCTCCTCTTCATCACCATCACCATCCTTAACATCATATTATTCCCCTAATTTGGTAGTATTAGCATAATTTGGATCATCATCCTTACAATAATTAGTTTGAAAATAAATACACATGATAATCTGGTTGGAATTCATTTTAAATAATAAAATATCTCACTAAATAATTGGTTATTTTTGAAGCCAACATACTGAAAAAATTAGAACTATAATTACAACAAACATCAATTTAGAATTGCAATTACAATATTTTTTTTATAGTATTAATATTAAAATCTCGATCTAAGTACTGATATCATACTAAGAATGTACAAATAATAGATTAAATTATTTGTCTACTCTTATTGAATGAAACAAAAAATTATAATAAAATCTTTAAATCTATATATTTAACGAAACTGTTATATATTCAACATATAAAAAAATACAACTTTAAAAAGGAAACAACAATACAAATCAAGAGAATAAGACACAATTGGTTCATGGGTACATAGAGAAAGTACATTTATTAATCCTTGTTGAAGGCTATGAAAGGACTATAGCGATCGATTAATAGTTGACCATCATATTATTTCTTTCTTTGACCATAATATTTTCACAATGTGTAATGTTTCTCTAATATTTAAGATAATGAAAACAATTTTCTTTACATATTGTAATAAAAAAAATCCTTTTCTTTTGATTCTTATGGGAGGATAGTATGGAATCCTTAATGTAGGCTTTATTTCTCCACATGAAATTTTTTGTTGAAAAACATAGGCTAATGTAGGTTAACCTAAGTTTATCAAAATATAATTAATCAAGTCATTGCCACACAACCTATTTTTAATTCTAGCTTTGTTTATGTTTTCTTCCTTTCCAACTTCCACTTTAGAAACAAGTTTAGCTTCCATTTTAAATACCATGTTAGCACCAAGTTTTTTTTTTCATTTTAGAGCCTAGCTTTCCTCTAATTTTTCTTATTAATTTTCAATTAATCATATTAAATATAGGTTTATAATAAAATGATCTAGGTGGATATTTCTAGCCACCCACCTATTCCACCTAGACCTTCATTTGATTTCTTCAATTTCCTTGATTATAGCACAATTTACTATTTTTTGTAGTTTTTCGGGTCATGAACTTCTGGAGTTGTTTTAACCCCCTAAATTCCATTTTTTGAGGTCCACAGCAAGCCCAAGGCCAGATGAAAGGGATTGTGGTATATCCTGTAGTACTCAGATAGGTATTTCTAATGAGGTATCGTAGACACCAAACAAATATCATATGACCAAGTTACATCCCTGAGAAGTTGGTTGCCCAATTAACCCCAACGGGGCCCACAAACTCTTGGGTTCCATCTCCTAGGGTTAGGTTTTTGGTTGTTTAAGTTTTCCCCTTGTTGTTAAATAATAGAAAGGCCCTTGAGCCTCATTATAATATTGTTCAGAGGCATGTAGCTGCCACATCGCTTCTCAGAGATAAGCTACCATCGCCTGAGCTAGTTTCAGTTATTTGATATTAATCAAATGAAGATTTATTTATGTTGCATCTCTGTGTTTATGTTTATGTTTGTATTTTGTTGAATTCCCGCATAAATCTAGATCAGTGGTATCATAGAGGTCTGCTCTTTATTTGTTTTTCTTTACATGTCCCCAACGAGGTTAGGGTAGGGCTCGAACTTGTTGAAATTTTGCAAGACCAACCTCACAAACCCCGACGACCTCCCATGGTGGAAGAATAAAAGTATGAGGGAGCAGGATATCCTTTCAAAATATTTCTCAAGGAAGCCCTGAAGCGAGAGAGGAACACGGTGATGGATAACTTTGTCTAGATCCTTCAACAACTACCCACATGCGACACATATTCATCCAATAGCCACTCTACTACTCTCTTTAAGGTACAAGTCAAATTTGACATTCCCATATTTGAAGGCCAGATAGATGCAAACGCCATAGACAAATGGTTAAATTTGTTGGAAGGATATTTTTCAATTCATGAATTTTCCAATCGGGAAAATATTACTTTTGAACTCCTCAAAGTCGGCCCCCATGTCAAGGACTTGTGGGAAACCTACTATGAACATAAGGACGAGAGGGAATCCTCACTGTTTTCAACTGCACCCACTTGGAATTCTTTCCAATATGCCATCAAGGAATAATATTACCCTGTCGGGAACTATGAAGATAAATACATAAAGTGGAACAATGAGGTGCATGAATTCTCCCGAGGAAATTGTATTTTTGACATTTCTTCAAAACCATGACACTTGTGTAAAAAGTGAAGGAGGTTTTTCTTCCTTGGTCGGTTTTGGACAAAAATCTTTCTCAATGTTTCCAAATTCATCTTTTATTTCTCAGAAACATCATTTGAGTGAAACCTATCCCGATGTGTGGGACAAGGGATTTGTCGAAATGAAGCGAAATGAAGGGGATAAGTGGCTTCTAAATTCTTGGGAAAATTCTTGGAAGTAGGAAGGGATGTTAAGAAGAATGGGAAAGTGGAATTTCAAAGATTGAGTGAGGGGACGGGGTCCAAAAAGGCAAAACACAGGTCCAACCTAGAAAATTGTCAGGTTGTAGCAAGAAACTAGGGTTTGTACGAAAATGAGGAATTTGGGGGATCTCAGTGATGGGAAGTGTTTGATAAAGTACTTTAAGGATAGGGGAAGGTGTATGAACATTAGGATACAAGTTTTGCCGATGATTTTCCCATCCAAGAGAAATTGCCTTCAAAACCCTAAGAGAGGGAAATGACCTTACCTAGGCGCAACTGAAGCATGAACAAGGTGTAAAATGACCCAGTGGAACTTGAAATGATAATGAAAACCCTCTGAATGATGGTACACTTAGCTTAATGGTGACATGGACCAACATTTGGACAACTTTGCAAGGAGTACAAGCAAACCCTAGACCTAATGCCTAGTGACCAAATTTTACTTGAAGACTCACTGAAATGATAAAATTTGACCTTGACACCTTAAAATCACTTGTGTAAGAGCATGTTTGATCATTGGAGGAAGGCTGCAAAGACTGACACTAACAAGATCTTTGCGTCAGCCAACAGTGCCGCCTTCCCTACAACATCAAGCCTTTCATAGATGAGGTATTGTGATGTTTCCCCTCTTGACGTTTGTGATTTATTATTAGACCAACCATACTCATGGAAGTGTCATGCTGTGTATGAGTCTAAGACTTGCACTATTATTACTTCATTGGGAAATAATCTATATAGGAATTGGAGGTAGCACTACCTACTTCCATCTCTTTGATCTTTGTGAAGCAATGCAGTAAGATTATTTCCTAGAATGAGAAATTTGTATTCCTTATGATTCTCCCTTAGGGGAATAAGAAGACTATGGCCACGTCCACAACCTCTAGACAGGGCCCCTCCGCATGGTAGCAACATATGGAAAAGTCATGGAGGAGTACAGGGACATCTTCACCTCACCCCTAGGGGTACGATCAAGCACTCCATCGATCTGACCCCGGGTGTGCCACAGCCCAATGGACCAATATACTGACACTTTTTTTTGGAGAACAATGAAATTAAGAGGAAAATTTAGGAGTTTTTATAGAAAGGGAACATTAGGCCAAGTTCATCACCCTGTGGGAGCCCAATTGTGTCGGTACAAAAGAAAGACATCACCTGGAGACTCTGTGTTGACAATTGAGTGCTAAATAAGATCACGGTCCATAATAGGTATCCAATCCCACAGATTGATGACCTTCTTGACCATCTCAAGGGCACCAAATATGTCAACAAGATTGATTTGAAGTTTGATTATCACTAGGTGCTAATTGAGCCATTTGATGTGTGGCAGACTGCCTCAGCCGACCATCGGTTGTAGCGCTGATCACTGTGCTCGACTCTAGTGGACACGAGACTTTGGAATGGCCACATATTTACAAGAGAGTTCCAGAATTCGGCACCACATGCCAGACACTCCTGGAAGGTAAGAAAGTTCTAGAATTTCACCTCTAGGACACATGTTTGGTCCCAACTTACCAAGGCAAGTTAAGCTCTTAATTCTTTTATCAACCCAGGAAAGTACACTTAGAGGTGCTTACCTAAAATATATAGATCTAGAAGGCTCTAAAATTCTAATGGCTACCTAATGGACTAAATTAACAATGTTTTCTACAAAAGATCCTTTATTATCCTTTTAAATAATTTAAACATCAATCTAAGGAAAACAAATCCTATGGAAGTCCAGTTGTAGAATAGTAAAAAAAACAGAGTGTTGATGATTGATTGTAATCCTACATTCCCTTACAAGAATATTGCTTCAAAGAATTTATACAATCACAACAGTCCAAAGTAATTTCAATTTAAATCACACAGTGAATAAGATAAGTAGTGTTATAAACCAATATCAGTTATCTCTCTTACAAGAATCATTTACCAAACTAAAAATTGAATTTTAAAACTCCATTCTTAAATGACTACAAAAATAAAACTAGAACTATCCTTCAAAATTAAAACTAGCAAACAAATCTGGAAGTTGAATGTCAGCAACATTCAAATATCAATTCCAAGATCAAGATTAGTTGAATCCTCTTACAAGGCTCTCTCTTCACAACAAATTCAGGTTCTCTTTAACTAATAATTCTGCTAACATAACTTTAACTCTGAACATAAAATGATTAACTGCTAAATTCAAATTTGCAGCTAGTAAGGAAAACAGAGTAAAGATAAAGTGTACCAGCAAAGTGATGAGGTCCCTTCAGCACTCCACAAGCACACTAAGAGATGATTCAAAAGAGTGCAGCTACTAAATCTTGAGACATAAAATTGCTGAAGAAGTTTGTATTAAGTCTGGAATCAAAGATACACAAGCTGTCTTCTCATATGTTCATAAAAACCATTTTAAATAATAGTTTTCCCACATGGGTTATTTATCGTGAATCTTCTAACAAAAGCAACTATTGTTTCTCCATCTAATACTAACAATATTCTATTAATTACATCCCAAGGAGGTCGAATTTAGGTCTGTTCCTCCATTTATGTAAAAATTCTAAAACTAGAAAATATCTTGTGCACAAAAATAAGGAAAAAGTGATGAAGTGGTTGTGTTTGACCAGCTTTGACTGGACACTTGTTTTCTCCAAAACTGAAAATGAATAGTTGTTTCACCATCCTTGTACATTGTAATTTATGCCCATGGTCTTTGAATTTGCTCACTTGTGCTGCAACATGTCAATCAATAGAGAAATCACAGGTTGTTACAACTTCCTGTGATTTGTCTGAAAAATGTCATTTAAATATAAAAATTTCAAATATTAATCCCAAGCTCAAAATAAAGAAAATGACAACATATGGCTTAGTTTCTAAGGATTATTGTTGAATAATAAAGGTTAAATGGCCAAGAATGATGGTTAAAAGATGAATTTGAAGTGGAATGGACAATCAAATTTAGATACCAACATCCTCCTGAACCTAAGAATTTGCATGTCCTCATGCAACCAAGTCTTAACCTGTCAAGTGTTGTCTTCTGCTGCTGCCTCTGCCTCTGCTGCTTCAAGTAGAGCATTTATCTTCATCTATGCTTCATGTTCTATTTTCAAGATTTGATACTTGGTCTTAATTTCTTTCTTCTATTTGTAAAGTTTGTAGGCCTTTCTACAAATTTGTATTTTATAGGTTGAGAGTTTCTTAACTTTCTTCTTCAATTTTTCATTCTCTTCTTGGAGCTTTTTGCTTTGTATTTTAAGTGCCTCATTTTTTGATTTTATTACTCTTTCTAACGCTTCTGATTCCTTGATCTCTTGTTGTAACCTCTCAACCTTTTTCTCCAATATTCTTTTCTTTTTACCTGAAACCTGTTGTTTCTGTTGCTCTGTTTCTTTGTCTTTATCTTCCAATCCCTGTACATAGTCATATTGTGCTTGTTGTAGGACATCCTCCTCCTCCAAAACTTTCCTTTGTTGGCCAAACTTTCTTTTCCTAGATTTTCTTGTTTAAGTAGTAAAAAATTTGTATTGGTTGGATTTTTCAGCATCTTCTCTCACGATCCTTCTTGTCTTGACACTATTGGTGGATGGAATAGAATTGCTTTGTCTAAATTCTGAAATTTTTTCCTTTATGGCATCTACATCAATCATTGGTTCTACTTGTTGCTGCTCCTGTAAATTATGTTGTCCTTCTTGTGACTTTCTCTGTTCCTCATCAGTGAAAAATTCATTAGTGATCAAGAATTTTTCCCATGTTATACCTATCTTTTGTAATTCAGCTTCAATCATAATTTTTATCAAGCCAAAATGATGTAAACTTGTATCCTTATTCTTCCTTTGCTTCTGCATAGTCTTAGACATTTTTTTCAGGTTTTGTAAAAGAAAATAGGGCAGGTTTATAGTACAATCTCCTCTTAGATGCATCAACAACTTAATATGATATAGGAATATAACACAAAATCTACCTTCACAAGTTATAAATTTTTGAATTATATAAACCATCGCATCCCATGGATGGATTAACAAGCTTCTAGGGATCTTTGATTTCCAATCAATTGCTGATAATCTTGACCTGGATATAAAAGGTGCCCATGTTTTCTCCTTAAATTGTTTGGTTTTAAAGTATTTTTCTCCTTCTAGGCTTATACCAATTGCTTGAGCAATGGTATCCTCCAAGACCCTAAATGACAGGTTGCCTACAACTGCCTTCTCCCCATTGAATGAAGAAGCAAATTCTTTTGTTGTTTTCTTGTTATGCCCACTGTGTTTTTTAAAAAATGACAGCCAACATTTTGCCCTTAAGTATTTCTACATAGTCTTTATGATATATGGAAGGGTCAAACTATAATGGTTCTGCCCGATTTTCCATAAGAGGAAAGGAAAACTATGTCCTATTATCCCATGTTTGAAAGGAATTTACAGTTTGTAAAGAAGTCTACCATACTGTAAAAAAGAAATGACTGCAGTCCTTCTTGCTGTAAAACAATTTTTGTTTTTACTAGAGTTTATGGTAAGTCAACTACTTAGGCCCGATTTGTATGTGTAACTCTTGGAGAACGCTGCCAATAAATTCGAAATCTCCCTCAATTTAATTCTGGTAAATTCCATGCCTTCTTACGCGTATGTTAACAGTGTTATACACATAAAATTCTATTTGCTTTATAAAACCAGCATTTAATCCTTCAAGACAAGCATTTTCTACAGGAAATGCATTTTTCTTCCTTCGTTCACAGCCTGTTTATGTATTAAATCCCAAATTTCTCCATGCAGCCTGTCTCAAGGGTTTTTAATGATGTCTTTGGAATCCTGACAATGGTGAAATGACTTGCACGCAGGTGTTTATGATGTTTTCAAAGTCCTGGTAGTGTAAATTACTATGATGGGTATGGAGTCCTAACAACATAAATGGCTATGATAGCTATGAAGTCCTGGCAACGTAAGTTGCTATGATGTCTATGGATTCCTGGTAGTGTAAATGGCTATAATGGCTCATATTCAAATGATAACCTTTGGTGTCCTATTTTATGGTGGATTATATAGCCTTCAGATTATGAGAGTATTAATTATTATGACTTGCCGATTGGACCTCTAAACTTTTGATTGCTTACCCTTAGTCATTTCATGCTTTAAAAACGAAATTTGTAGGTTGAAAACCATACAAATTTCGTAAATCCTTCATGACCTACGCTGTAGCTAATAAATCATCTGTTTTATGACTTGGGCTCTTTGAAAATTCAATCCTTAAGTATGCAATCAGTGCTTAGTTTGGATATGTCTGTTGGTATCCATGACTATGGGTCGATTAGATTAAGGAATATATACAAGGTAAAAATAGGGATATATACAAATACGAATATGTGTTGCTCAATTCTGATTTGAGCAATGGTTATAGTTACAAGGTATAATAGGAAATGGTTATAGTTACAGGGAGTAGGTAAAAGGGTAGGAATTAGGATAAAAGAATGAATGATATAGGATAGGCTAGGTATTTAGAAACTAAATTCAATAATTATCACAATTCATCATAAAAAATTTGAAATTAATAAAAGAAATTAAATACTTAAAATGACAATTCTTACAACCCTTTAATATCTCTGTGTTGGAGCTTGTTGTTTGGCAGAATGTAATGGTGTCCATAAAATGTCTGTCTGCTTAAAGTACCAATATTTTCTTGAATTTCTTGTTGCTGGCCTCTTCTTTGTGATTTTCTTCATCTTGAATGTAATCTTTCTTGTTGTTGATGTAATTTTCCTTTGAATAGATCCCATTGGAAAAATGTACTCAAAACAAAACCCTTACCTTAAAATGATGACAAGTTTTCTGAACAGGTCTTTTCTGAGAAGTTATGAATGTAGGTCCTTTGCTGAGAATTGAATGATAACAAGTCCCTTCTGAAGAATGAATGATAACAGGTCCCTTGCTGAGATTTGAATGATAACAGGTCCCTTGCTGAGAATTGAATGATAACAGGTCCCTTGCTGAGATATGTTATGATAATATTGCTAAAAAATGAAGACAAACCTTTTTCTGCTGAAGATAGGAAAATAGGAAAGCATGAACAAGTTCAGGCTTCCTTCTCCCCAACTGATGGTTTGACTTGTCCTCAAGTCATGGTCCTTTGCTCTTAAGATTTAAAATGACTTTTCCTTTTTGATTCTTGTACTAAAAATTTAAAAAAACTAAGAATTCTTGCAAGCCAATTCGTTTTCTCACAGGAATCCATGTTTAGACTATGCCTTATCTGGTTTTCATAGCTAAACATTATTATTTTTGTTGCTTTTTTTTCTATATATATATTTTTAATTTTTTATATTTTTTTATTCTGAAATCAAAACAAATTAAGGTTTGGATATTACAACTAACTGCTGTAGTAGCTGTACCTCCTTTTCCTGTGAAACAATTCGCATAAAATCTTTTCTATCAATAGGCTTATGGTAGATTCGAAGCCTGTGTCCATTGACAAGATATGTTTGTCCTACTTGGTCTATTGATGTTACTTTGACTGATCCATTCTCGAAGATTTCAAGGATTTCATAAGGCCCCATCGAGTGAGTAGTGAATTTAGCATTATGATCCTTGAATTTGGAATCAAAGAGCATTGACCAGTCACCAATTTGAAATTCCTTCTTCTTAATCATCTTGTCATGTCATTCTCTTCTTTGCTACTGAATCATTATTGTTCTTTGCACGCCCTCTTGTCTCATTTCATCAAGCTGGTTTAACTGCATGATCCTTTCTTGCTGAGCTTCTGAAAGGTCCATCCCTAGGTCTGCTTCCAATTTATATGTATGTATTTGGAATTCTATTGGCAGCATGACCTCTTTACCATAGACTAGCTAGTAGGGTGAGAACCCTGTTGTATCTTTCCAAGTAATCCTATATGCCCAAAGTGCTTCATTGAGCTTGTCCACCCAATTCTTCCTATTTGTGGCCACTGTTTTTGTCATGATGCCTTCTAATGTTTTATTTGTAGACTCTACTTGGTTGTTGGCCTGTGGATGATAGGGTGTGCTTCTTCTATGCTTGATTTGGTACTTCTCTGTTATTTCTTGAACCAAACTTGATGTGAATTGAGTTTCTTGGTCTGTGAATATTTCTCTAGGCACTCCATATCTAACAAAAATTTCTTCAAATGGGAAATTGACCACTGTTTGTTCAGTTGCCCTCACCAATGCCTTTGCTTGAGCCCATTTAGTGACATAGTTGGTACACATAAGAATGTACTTCTTACCTTTGGATGGTGGATTGACGGGACAGATAAAATCAAGAGCCCATTTTTCAAATGGCTCTAGATGCACTTGCGGCTGGAGTGGCATTTCATCAGAGGTAGTTGGTCGTACCATGCGCTGGAAGCTGTCACAACTTCTTACATACTTCTTTGTGTCTTTAAAAAATGATGGCCAATAATAGCCAAGGCTAAGAATTTTGTGCGCTGTCCTCTTTGCTACAAAATGGCCACCACAGGGTTGATCATTGCAAGATGTTAGTACATCATCCTCTCTATTGCATCTCCTAATAATCATGTCATAACTAGTGTAAAATAGATCTCCATTAATCCATGAGTATCTTGCGCTTTGTTTGATCAACCTTTTCTTTTCCTTTGAGCTAAATGATGGTGGTACTTTTCCTGTGGACAAGTGGTTAGCTAAATCAGCATACCATGGTGTTGAAAATAAAATTGCAAACAAATGTTCATCAGGAAATGAATCTTCAACTTGGACAACTTCACCTGGCTTTTGAAGTCTAGAAAAGTAGTCTGCTACCTGGTTTTCTTTTCCGAGTCTATCGAGTATGGTGATATTGAATTCCTGCAATAAGAGTAACCACTTGGTGATCTTGCCATTAGTAATAGGTTTTTTCATTAAATATTGAATAGTGGAGTGATTAGTGTGAACTAGGACTTCATATCCAGTTATGTAGTGGCGAAATTTGTTCACTGCATGTATTATTGCGAGCATTTCCTTTTCTGTAACTCTGTAATTAAATTCTGCAGGGGTCAAATTCTTGCTAATAAAATATATGGAATATGTTGAACCATCTTCTTTTTGGCCTAAGGAAGCCCCAACTGCAGTGTCAGATGCATTAGTTGAGATATGAAAAGGTAGTGTCCAATTAGGTCCTCTCAAAACTGGAGCAGTGGATAATTTTTCTTTGAGCTTATCAAATGTAATTTGACAATTACCATTCCAATCAAAAGTTACATCCTTGGCAAGAACTTTAAACAAAGGCAAAGCTATCTTACTAAATTTGCAATAAATCGCCTATAATATCTTGCATAACCAAGAAAACTTCTTACATCTTTTTGATTTGTTGGAATTGGCAATTCAACAATGATTTGTATTTTGGTTTGGTCTACTACAATTCCTTTGGATGAGATATGATGCCCTAAGACTATTCCTTCATTCACCATCATATAACATTTTTCGTTGCTTAAGGACAAGTTTGTTTCTATACATCGTTGTAAAACTTTTTCAAGATTTTGCAAGGAGTGGTCAAAGGAGTCACCATATACTAAAAATCGTCCATATATACCTCAACACATTCATGGACCAGATCTGCAAAAATAGCTAATACTGCTCTCTGAAATGTTGTTGGAGCATTAAATAGGCTGAATGGTAACACTTTGTAAGCATATGTTCCCCAAGGACAGGTAAATGTTGTTTTATCTTGGTCTCCTGAGGCTATGCTGATCTGGTTGTACCCGCTAAAGCCATCTAAGAGGGAAAATGACTTTTTCCCAGCTAAAGTATCCAATACTTGGTCAATAAATGGTAATGGGAAATAGTCTTTAAGGGTGGCTTTGTTTAGCTCTCTGTAGTCAACACAAACTCTCCATTTACCATTTTTCTTGGGTACTATTACTAGTGGTGATACCCATTGGCTGTCAGAAATGGGATATATGAATTTTACTTTTAACAACTTTTGAAATTCATCTCTGACAAATTCTTTAAGCATAGGGTTCATTCTCCTTTGTGGCTGCCTTAGTGGTTGAATGCTAGTGTCTGTATAAATGTGGTGATTGCAGGTTTCTGGTTAAATTCCTTGCATATCCATGTAGTCCCAAGAGAATTCTTTTTGGTATTTATTCAACAAATGAGTTAGTTTTTGTTCTTGAGATGTCTCTAGAAATGCCCCAATGTTCAATGTTTTTCCGGGACTGATTTCTATAGTCTTGCTTTGTGTATTTGTAATGGAATTGATTGGAAAAATTTCATCAAATATTGCTTTCAATGAGTACATCATACATGTTCCTTGAAAACTTTGTACCAACGTATAATCTGCAGTAATGTATTGTTCATTTCTCAACTCTTCCGAAACCTCGGGTTGGGAAATAAACATTTCCACTAAATCTACATTGTTGTTTTCCTCAATATCATACATTTGGTTTATGCTTAGCATAGAGTATATTTCTTCCTGATCATTGTACTTGTCATCAAGCCATAAGTTATGTGTTACAACTGGGGCTTGTGTTGATGGGTACAAGGTAAGTTGTTTTCATTATGTCCCTCTAGAAATGATCATATTACCGGATCTACATCCAATAAATGCATCAGCAGTTGCCAACCAGGGTCTGCCAAGTATAATCGGATGTCCTCCTAAGTTTGATTTGGGTTGGAGTACCAAGAAATTGACTGGATACTCCCAAGAATCTAGTGAGACAATTATATCCTGTAGCACTCCCTTAGGAATGACTTTAGAATGATTAGCTAATTCCAAAACAATCGGGGTTGTCTGCAATTTTGTTAGCTGCAAAGTTTTCATTGTGTCTAATGTCATGACGTTTATCGTAGCTCCTAAATCTATCAAAGTGTTTGGAATTGAAATTTTGTTGATAATGGCTGTGACTCTTGGTATGCCTGGGTCGACATATTTCTCCATTGAAATAATATTTGACATCAAACCTGCTAAGTTACCTATGACATGTATTGTTTTTGGGTCAAATCTTTTCTTTACAGGTTTCTTGAGACACAGTTCTTTGATTGCTTTGTTATAAATCGGGATATCCTTGATTGCCTGGAGTAATGGAATTTTGATATATACGTTCCTCAATTCATCAAGAACATCAAATTGTGGCAATGGTGTGGGTGGTCTTGGTTGAAGTAATCTTTCTAGAAATGGAGGTGGTTGGAGTGTTTTGATTTGTTGACTTTGTTCCAAATCGTTTTGTATTGGTTCAGTTTGTTTACTATGTTGTTGATTTTCTTCTTCCTCTTTTTGTTTTTCTTGTTGTAACTGTGTTTGAGCAGGGGAAGGTTCTTTTTGCAATGTTTGACCTGACCTTAGTTCGATATTTTGCAATGGTAGAGTTGGGTATGAAGATCCCTCATCTATGCTATAAGTTGGTCTGTCTATTCGGTTATTTGGGTTAGCTATGGGCTGAGCTGGTAACTATGTGGGTCGAGGTGGTTGGTTGGATGGTAGTTGTAGTTGAGGTGAATTTATTTGTGGGGGAGCAGGTAATGCTTGTTGAGGATTTTGTTGTTGATAAGGTACTGGTTGCAAAGGGTATTGTTGTGATTATGGCTGAGAATATTGTGACTGATAATGTTGGGAATATGGTTGATATGGCTAGGATTGTTGTTGAGAAAATTGTTGATATGGCTAGGATTGTTGTTGAGCAAATTGTTGAGGAAAAGAATATCCTCTCCATCCTTGTTGTGGGAATGTTTGCTATTTTTGGTTAGGCCATTTTTGCCATGGCATAGGAACATTCCAAGACTTTTGAAGAACCATGTTATAATTTGCTGAATTTGGATTTTGATACATACCTGGGGGTCTTGGTTGCCATGGTCTTCTAGCTCCCATGAAATACATATTTTCCATTTTTGCACTAGCTTCCAAATTGTAATTCTACAAAATTTTCATCTTTGTACAGTCTTTAATGTCATGGTTGTCTGCACAAAACCCACGAATTTGCATGTTGTCTAAGGGACATTCTTTCAAAGCGTGTTTCTTCCTGCATTTGGGACAGTATATAGATAATTCTAGATCTTGTTCATCTTGTCTTTTCTTTGTTTTCAAGGTATCTATTTGGTTTCCCAAAGTACTCATAAGGTCTATTTTGAAGTCCTCAAATAAGTTGCCTAGTTCAGCTCTAGTTATGTTTCCTGTAGCAGGTTTTGTGATTTTTGATGTCATGGCTCTTTTACTTCTTGTCCTACTCCTAGAGTACTTTTGGCATAATTCGGCAATCTCCTCAAAAGGTAAGTTGGAAACATCCCCTTTACCCATGAGATTAAGATCATCTAAATACTCATCCCAGATGCCTTTAAGAAAGATTGTTCGAATAAGCTCAATTGACATAGTCCTATGTTTTGACTTTTGGAGATTGTATGAGAATCTTTCTAAGTATTCCTCTAAGGTCTCATCTTCTTGTTGAGTCATTGCAAAGATGTCATCTTTGGAATATTTTGATCGACAATAAGGTTGATACTTTTTCAGAAAGAATTTTCTCATATCATCCCAACTAGTGACTGAATGTTCACCTAATCCCATAAACCACCTAAGTGCTGCTGCTTTTAAGGTAGAAGGAAAAAGGCGAAGTCTATGAGCATCATTGGTATATCCATAAGTTCGGCATACTTTGTCAAATTCGAATAAAAATGAGTCTGGGTCTTCAGATGCCATCCCATAGAAATTTGGTAGTACAGATGGTGGTATGTTTTTCATTTTAATTTCTTCATCCATTTTCTCTCCTCTATCTTGAATTGGAAATTTAAATGTGGATTCCTCTGTTTATGGCAGATTTTGATTTCCTCCAAATAGAGTATTATTGTTTCATTTTTCTTCATTCTCCTTTCTTCCATTTGTCTCTCATATTCTCTCAGTTGTTCAGGTGCAGGTCCTCTAGATCCTCCTCCCTCTTTAGCCATCGCAATTTGTGATTTATCTAAGGTTTTTGCCTCTTCTTCTTGTTTTAGTTCTTGAAGAAAAATTTCTTCAGGACTAGGCTGTTGGATTTTTGTGCCACTCCCTTCAGATTTCAGTACTGTAGAAGTTTCAAGTAGATTTCTTGTCTTTGATTCATGGGCTATTAAAATTTGTCTTTCAATAAGGGTGAGTCTTTGGCCTGATTTCACTTTTTCCTCAAGTTGTGCTACTGTAACCTTTCCTATTGGAGTTGTGTATTCAATCCTTTCTAATGGCTCTACTCCTAATGGTGGATTAGTGGTTGGGGGTTTCTTTTAAATTTGCCTTTTTCGTCCCTAAAACTAGACATAAATAAGCATGACTTAAATTTAAATTTAATTCTATGCTTTTTGTTGTTTTGTTGATTTTTTTTTTAATTAATTTTTTAGTATTTCCAGTTGCACCTCCTCGGCAACGACGCCAAAATGTTTGGTCCCAACTTACCAAGGAAAGTTAAGCTCTTAATTCTTTTATCAACCCAAGAAAGTACACTTAGAGGTGCTTACCTAAAATATATAGATCTACAAGGCTCTAAAATTCTAATGGCTACCTAATGGACTAAATTAGCAATGTTTTCTACAAAAGATCCTTTATTATCCTTTTAAATCATTTAAACATCAATCTAAGGGAAACAAATCCTATAGAATTCTAGTTGCAGAATATTAAAAAAAAACAGAGTGTTGATGATTGATTGTAATCCTACATTCTCTTACAAGAATATTGCTTCAAAGAATTTATACAATCACAACAGTCCAAAGTAATTTCAATTTAAATCACACAGTGAATAAGATAAGCAATGTTATAAACCAATATCAGTTAGCTCTCTTACAAGAATTATTTACCAAACTGAAAATTGAATTTTAAAACTCCATTCTTAAATCACTTCAGAAATAAAACTAGAACTATCCTTCAAAATTAAAACTAGTAAACAAATCTGGAAGTTGAATGTCAGCAGCATTCAAATATCAATTCCAAGATCAAGATTAGTTGAATCCTCTTACAAGGCTCTCTCTTCACAACAAATTCAGGTTCTCTTTAAATTATAATTATGCTAACATAACTTTAACTCTGAACAGGAAATGATTAACCGCTAAATTCAAATTTGCAGCTAGTAAGAAAAACAGAGTAAAGATAAAGTGTACCAGCAAAGTGATGAGGGCCCTTCAGCACTCCACAAGCACACTGAGAGATGATTCAGAAGAGTGTAGCTACTAAATCTTGAGACATAAAATTTCTAAAGAAGTTTGTATTAAGTCTGGAATCAAAGATACACAAGCTGTCTTCTCATATGTTCATAAAAACCATTTTAAAACATAGTTTTCCCACATTGGTTATTTATCGTGAATCCTCTAACAAAAGCAACTATTGTTTCTCCATCTAATACTAACAATATTCTATTAATTACATCCCAAGGAGGTTGAATTTAGGTATGTTCCTCCATTTATGCAAAAATTCTAAAACTCGAAAATATCTTGTGCACAAAAATAAGGAAAAAGTGATGAAGTGGTTGCGTTTGACTAGCTTTGATTGGACACTTGTTTTCTCCAAAACTGAAAATGAATAGTTGTTTCACCATCCTTGTACATTGTAATTTATGCCCATGGTATTTGAATTTTCCCACCTGTGCTGCAACATGTCAATCAATAAAGAAATCATAGGTTGTTACAACTTCTTGTGATTTTTCTGAAAAATGTCATTTAAATATAAAAATTTCAAATATTAATCCCAAGCTCAAAATAATGAAAATGACAACATATGACTTAGTTTCTAAGGATTATTGTTGAATAATAAAGGTTAAATGGCCAAGAATGATGGTTAAAAGATGAATTTGAAGTGGAATGAACAGTTAAATTTAGATACTAACAACACACTGTTATGCCACCTAGGACAACTATGTGTTCCTTAAAGAGAACGTGCCAAGATTATTTAGGAGGCACACTATAGTCGAGTCACTGGACAATTTGGGGTAGAGAAGAAAGTGGCAGTGCTACAAAGGTATTTTTATTGGTCGATCCTTCGACAAGATTTTGGGAAGTACATCAGATCTTGCATTGCCTGCACCATTTCTCAAAATGAATAAAAAAGGCATGTATACCCCCCTACCTACACCTGGCCAACCCTGGTGTGGAGTACCAAGGAAGGTATGTTTTAATGGTCATTTCGGTATTTTTTCATGAAAACTTAAAAGCCTTTTGCATGAGAAACTTAGATAATAATAAGAACTTATAACGAAATACGAGAAATTAATAAGAAGCACTGATAGACATCGTTTCTATGTGCAGGAAGGTGAAGAAGCGAAAGGTGGCCATCCAAAGAGTAAAGATAAAGACAAGCTAACTGCTGTCTCGGTGACGGGAGGCCGGAGGCGAACTAGATCGACACGGATCAGCCCAAAACAGGATGCGGAGATACCAGTGCGAAACAGAAGAAGGAAGAAGTAGCGCAACTTAATGATTCTGCGTATCCCTCAGGATCTTAGATCTTGAGGGATCGCTGTTTTAGCCTATTTTTTGTACCTAGATGTCTCCGTCATCCCTCTTATAAAAAGGGACAACATTGTTGGTTACGAGGGGAATTTCGGTGAATTTCTGGGAAGTGTGTAATTTCTTTAAAGAAAGATCTGGACTATGATCTTTATGTTCTGTTGAAGAATTAAGTTTCTATACTCTTATTGAATGCTTTAATACAGACTTGTTCACTTTTTATCTTTGAGTCTGGATTCATCTTAAGCGGTGTGCCCTTGGAGGCTAAGGGCTCGGCCCTGGAGGACACTTGCTCTTGTATTATTATGCGTGGTTTCCGCGTGGTTTGTTCATAAAAATAATCTAGTAATCTGCTATGTTTTGAGAATATTTCATTACATGCTCTGTTGTGATTAAGTTATTTCATGTTCTTGAACTTTATATCGATGCTATGTTATTTTACCAACTTTCTAAGTATTGATAAATTCTTACAAGACATTGTTACTTTATTACAGAGTTCTTTACGATTGTATTTTGCATTATAATAAGTCATTTGGAGAAGTCTGTTTCACATGGTTATTGAATGTGACTATTCTTTATTATGAGATGCAGTCGTATGTGTTTTAACAGAAGCAGATTAAGTATAGTGTGTTTCTAAGATTCTATAGTATTGTTTTATAAGATTGAGAGATTGATGTTTTGATTGGTATGATCAAATAGATTTGCAATTTAAAAGATTTGGTTTCGTTTATTTCAATTGTTGTTCTATTCTTGAATTGCTGTTCCATTTACTTTTTGTTCCATTTACTTGCTGTTCCATTTTACTTGTTGTTCCATTTACTTGCTGTTCCATTTATTTTCTTTTCCATTTCCAAATTGCTAATTTACTGTTTTCTTGAGGACAGGCCTAGGGTGTAGTGGACCCCAGCATCTACTACCTGGTTCCCAGACCTTTGATCTGCTCCCATCAGCTATGAAAGGGACGTGTTGTTGCTACCAAGCCCTTGGCTGATGTGCTGTTCCATTTCATTATCATTTCTTTTATTTGCTATTTCATTTCTAATCATTAAGAACGGTCCTAGGCTGTAGCGAGCCCAGCATCTGCTATTCGGCTCCCAGACCTCCGATCTATTCTCATAAGTTATGAAAAGGATGGGCTATTGCTGCCGAACCTTTGGTTGATGCAATACTTGGTGTGATTTGGTCTTTTAAAGTAGTTAAGTTGTAGGTTTGCATTACTTTACTTGCATTGATTTTTGATAGCTGTACTACAAGAATTACTCTGGAAAATGCTAGCCTCAGACTGAGACATCCTTTGAAATAACCTGATGATCCCGGATTGATATATTAATGTAAGGTAACTAGAGGTGAAAGAGACCCTTGTTATAGCTCTACATTTTGGCGCTGTTTCCGGGGAAGGTGTGTAGCCATTTGTCTTTTCCAGGGTAGTGTACGAGCCTGCTAGGGAAGAATTGGGTTTTGAAAATGGAAGGTAAGAACCTATGTACGGAGCATGTAAAAGCCCTGCTCCTTTGCCCGCTTTCCTGCAAATTTGTTGTTATCTGCTTAAAGCTTGGTAGTTAAATTGAGTGCATGACTAGCAGAAAAAGCTAGAAAAAAATCCCAAACCATTACTAAAACCAGAAAAAGCTAAGGGACCGGTGACCCTTGGTCGATCGACATACGTAGATGAAATCTATAAGAAAGCCAAATCTCAGCCTTTAGTAGGACCCATAAAAGTTACTTCCAAACAACTTACTAGTTCCCTTCAGGCCTCAGGCTCACCATCTGAAGCCTTTGTTGAGGTGCATAGTCAGACTGACGAACAGGACTTTCAAGAAATTGAAAATTCTATTCCCGGACGACTGCAGGAAGGGAACCTAAGTAATATTTGTGAAGGAGAAGGGGAAACAGGGGAAATTGGAGAGCCAAGATCTCCTCCTAGGATAACTCATCCGTTAAGTAGCCCCGACAAGGGAAGTGCGGTAAAAATTATTATTGAGGACACCCTATTTCCTCAGATAGAAATTCCAGATAAAGGAAGTGCTATTAAAACTGTTCCTGTTAAAAGCATTCCTCAACCTAGGAATACCCTCTTAGATCTTCTGGAAGGGTATTGGCACATGTTTGATCCAATGGCTCAAAATCCGCCAAACACCCAAACTTCGACATTACAATACCCCATAGTGGATTCCGCAGCAAATGCTCCTATGAAAGCAATCCCCCTTCAACACATTCCTACATTTCACAGACTCACATCAGAGGACCCCGATGCATTCCTATTCGAATTTGATGTGCTATGCAGGGGGTATGATTACACCACTGATCCCCAAAAACTCAAATTGTTCCCCTCCACTTTGAAAGGGGCAGCTTTAAGATGGTTTATGGGATTAGGTGGTGGAGTTATAAATAACTGGAACAAATGAAAAGAGTCTTTCCTAAAGAAATAATCAAGATTACTGTAGGTCTAGAGAACTAAAAGATGAAATATTCCAGATGAATAGCTAGACCAAATGAAACATTAGAAGAAACGTGGAACGTTTCCAGTATAATCTGCAAAGATCCCCCTATGCATCCTTACCTTTACCTGATAATGTGTTGAAAACCGCATTAATAAGAGGCATGAAAGAACAATGGATTCAAACATTAAACATTATGGGGAAAGGGGATATATATCAGCAAAGTTTCGCTGACATAATTGATTTATGTATCAGGAATTCGAGAGGCAGTACACGAATCAAACTAGCAGAACATGATAGATTTGCACGAGAAAACAAAATTTCATCCGAAGGAGTAACACGTGTGGAAATTGGGAATTTATTTGAAAATTTTAAAACTGATATACTAGGAACACTGACTACACAATTGGACATTTTGCAGGCTAAGCAGAAATAGATGGAGGCAGAACAAAATTTAGCAATCTTCTGCCCCAGGTGCAGGAAAAAGCATAGCCATAAGGAGTGTCCATTAGATACAGTTTAGATATGTGCCATTTGTATGAGGGATCACTCTACGGAAAGTTGTCCCTCATTACCCAGACTGAAAGCGGTATATAAGGAAGCAGAAGAAGAACCGGAGGCAGTATATCTACTTAAGTAGCGTCGTCAGTGGCAGCCACGACAAACTGGTATGTTTTCAGACCCAGCTTCTTCTTTTTAGTATCCGCAGTACAATACTCAACAGTATAATGCATGGCAAAGTCAGTTTCAACCCCCATTTCCAAATTAGTCATCACAGTCGTAACCTTCTGCAAACCCGTGGCTAAATCCGACAAGCCAATCTGGCTGGTCGAATCCTCCTTATCCCCCACCATACTGGCAGAACAACCCATATCCACCGCAATGGACTCCCCCCACTTCACAAAGTTCAGGATGGTAGAATAACTGGCAGAGACCAACACAACAGCCAGTAGGAAACATTCCTTTCCCTCAACCTACACTGCCAGCTTTACAACAAAACCCCCAATCTAATCTCAGACCCCAACTTCCAGCCCAGCCCAATCCCAATTCAATTAACAGACCAGTCCAAGCACTTCAAATTTTAGAAACACCAAAAGAAGGACCCGATCTGAGGGAGTGCAATGATCTGCAGCTAAGATCTGGGCGTATTATTCAAACAGAGGGAAACAAAACAGTTCAAATTGAAGATCAGTTACCTAGAGAACAGTTGTTACAAGAAGAGGATGAAAACAAACAACAAACTCAGAATAAAACAACTACATCCTCTCCTCCGTTCCCAGAACGTCTAGTTATACCACGACCTATACACCAGCCTAATTTTGACATTCTGGGAGAATTACAAAATTTGTACATAAAAATTCCATTCCTTTAGGCCGTTCAAGATATCCCTATATACGCTAAAACTATCAAGGAATTGTGCATAAAAATACCAAGAAGGAATGTTATAGATAATCCAAGAGTTCAAGTAGTCAGCACTTTATCTGACCTATTATCAGGAAAGGAAACACCTATTAAGTATGAAGACCCAGGTAACCCAATAGTAACTGTTCAAATTTTTGGCAAAAATTTAACTAATGCTTTAGTTGATCTTAGAGCTGCAATTAATATATTAAGCACATCTACTTGCCAAAAATTATGGATTACATCTGCAAAAACTACTTCAACTTTACTGGAACTGGCTGATCGATCTGTGGTTAGACCAGAAGGCATACTGCATGATGTTATGGTTTCAGTTGATTCCTAGGAATACCCAACTGATTTTCTGATAATAAACCCTAAAACCTGACTAGATGGACATCCATTGATCTTAGGAAGGCCTTGGCTCGCTACCGCTGATGCCTACATTGGTTGTCGGCAAGGAAACATGATCATAACTAAGGGGGCAGACATTAAGAACTTAGTACTATACCCCCCAACGTAGCCAAGCATCACAATAGTCAAAACTAATAGGCACCCTGTATCATATCTTACTAAAAACATTGGATCTCCATTAACTATACAAGAGGCACTAGAGTTCAAAAATCAAACAGAAGATGATGCCATCAGTAATTTTATTAGTCAAACTGAACCCACATCTCATACCCAGTGTCATATGATAAAATCAGCATTTGATAACGAAGCAGAAGAGGAACCTCTGAATGATGTGCATGACCATACAATCCCTGTCACCTCGGTTGCACATAGTAAAATGGTAGAAATTGAACCTGTTAGCGCTTGAAATTTCACCTCAGGTTGAAAAAGGTAAACTCCAAGGCAACATCAAACCACTTAGCCTCATAGCTAGCCCTACGGGGCAGGAGAGGGCTCTCTCCGATCTATCTCGGCAAAGATCTTCAAAGGGCAGAGATAACCAATAAAGAACACTGATTTTAGGCTAGTAAACTGATAAAAAGGTTTGATTTGGGATTTTTAGGGTTTTGGTGGAAAATTGGGGAAAGGCAATTTTGGGTGGCGGGGATTGGACACAGTTTTTGCAGGGGGTTCTTTGGGGCGAGGTAGGAGACTGTATTGATGCCTTTGAAAGATTTGGATGGATGAGAATAACTAGTGAGGAGCTAAGGAGAGCAAGCAATCACCTTGAATTCTCCTTAAACAGCTGAAAACATTGATATTAAGCAAACTTAAAGGCAGAGCATAGCAACCATGAATTCTACCTTAACACTTCATTTGCCTAATTTGCAGAAGAAAAAATAAGAAGATGATTCAAATAACAAACTTACAAGTACAAAGAGAAACACACCATCAATACATGTAACCACAGGAATCCAAAAAAGGACTGCAAAACCCTGGTCTTTCTTCCTTTGCCAAAATGCAGTGATACAATCAGTAATACAATAGAAGCTTTCTCCCTCAAGAGTCCAACCATGAAAATGATCAATAAAGTACATAATATAGGAAAGCTAACATCTTTGCTTGCCTCTAGGGGTCGAGCTCACTATCCTAGGAGCTGTTTCAACCAATTCCAAACTGAGCACTGAAAACTAGGCAGTGAAAACAACTTGCCTCTATAAGCTAGGAAACCATGAATTCATTCATTAAATTTTTGCGTATCTTATGAATGAATCTTCTAGAAGAGATAAATGAGTGTCAAAATATCATAAAATTACATAATTTACATCAAGGAGGATCAAAATCCACTCCAAAAAGTCAAACCTAGTCAAAACTGCGTTTTGCTGAGCTGTGGTGCATTTCTGTGAAAATTGCCCAATGGGTCGCGCCCTGATTTTGAACGGGTCGCGCACCTTTGGATCCGTTTTTGAGGCACTTCCAGGTATCCAAATGAGGCAAAAGTGGTCTTTTTTGAAAGGTCTGGATATCTACTTTCCAACCCAAGTGGAATTTCTAAATTTGGTGTCCATTTGCCCCTCCAAAATGGCAATCTCCCAAGATTGCTTCCTGTGTGTCAAAAAGGTGGCAGAAAGTCATTTTTTGCTTGTTTTTTGACCTTCTGGAGGCTCAAAACTTGGTGAAATTTCTTGGTACTTTCTGAGCAAGTGTATTTTGTCCTGAAAAATCCAAAAATGCAAACTTTTCCTGAAATGGACCTTCCCATCGAAAGGGTCGCGCACGGTGCGCGACTCGTTGGTGGAGAAAACCTGTTTTTTGACCAAAAATTCACAAGTGACCAAAAATGCTCAATTTTTTTTGAAATTTGTGCTGGGGTTGAGTCATTTAACACCATTCTCCTTCAAGGAAGCCTCAGCCAAGATGTGGAGGGGATCGGTCCTTTTTCTTTGTTTTAGTGCCGTGGCCAACCTCCTTGGATCTGGCGATTGTAATTTTGACATTTATCTAAAACCATGACACCTGTGCAAAACGTGAAGGAGGTGTTTCTTATTTGGCATGTTTTGGACAAAAACCTCTCTCAGTTTTCCCAAATTCATCTTTTATTGCTCAGAAACATCATTTGAGTGAAACTTATCCCGATGTGTGAAACAAGGAATTTTGTCGAAATGAAGTGAAATGAAGGGGCTAAGGGGCTTCTAAATTCTTGGGGAAATTTTTGGAAGTAGGGAGGGATGTTAGGAAGCAGGGGAAAGTGGAATCTCAGAGATTGAGTGAGGGGAAGGGGTCCAAAAGGGCAAAAAGGCCCAACCTAGAAAATTGCCAGGTTGTAGCTAGAAACTAGGGTTTGTGCGAAAATGAGGAATTTGGGGAATCTCAGTGATGGGAAGCATTTGGTAAGGTATTTTAAGGATATGGGAAGGTGTATGAACATCAGGAAACAAGTTTTGCTGATGATTTGACTGTCCAAGAGAAATTGCCTTTCAAAACCCTAGGAGAGGGAAATGACCTTGCCTAGGTGCAGCTGAAGCATG
>APFE031737279.1:90611-120031 GCA_000404065.3 Pinus taeda
ACATACTTCTCTGGTTTAACCAGAGCTTCCTCTTTTCCCGATCTCTTTTAATTTCCATGCCCAAAATATAGTTTGTAGCACCAAGATCTTTCATGTCGAATTTGGAGGACAATTGGGTCTTCAAATCCTAGATAATTTCTTTGTCATTTCCAACCAGCAACATATCATCCACATACAAGACTAGATAAATAACACGGTCACCAATTAATTTAAAATACACACATCGATCTGCTTTGCTTCTAGTGAAGCCAAGTCCCTGTATAAATGTATCAAATTTCTGATACCACATCCTTGGTGACTGTTTTAACCCATACAGAGACTTCTTTAACTTACATACCAGTTCTTTCTTACCCTTCACTGCAAAACCTTCTGGTTGCTTCATGTAGATCTCCTCTTCCATATCCCCATGAAGAAATGTTGTCGTCACATCCATCTGTTCTACCTCAAAATCAAAAGCAGCAACAACAGATAAAAGTAATCTAATAGAAGTTACCTTGGCAACAGGAGAAAAAATATCACCAAAATCAATTCCCTGCACCTGGAAATAACCTTTTTCTACCAACCGAGTTTTGTAATTCTCCACCTTTCCTTCTGCATTTGTCTTCTTCTTAAACACCCATTTGCTACCAATGGTTTTCCTTCCAGCCGACAACTCCACCAGATCCCAAGCCTCATTTTTGTGAAAATATGCCATTTCATCAACCATGGCCTCTTTCCAGATGTTTCCATCCTCTGAATCTACTGTTTGCTTCACAGTTCTGGGATCATCATCAGTAATAGATAAAGAAAAATTTGAACAGAAAGCAGATGGACTATACCATTATGGCTGCATTCTTTCTCGAACTGATCTTCTTACACCCAGAGTTTGTGGCTCTTCATCTTCTGATTCCTCCTCTATTGTAGAGTCTGATTCTTCCTCCTTTAGCTCAAACTCTATCTTCTCAGGTTCCTTTGGTTGGACGTTATGTTTAATAACATCTTTTACCTCTCTAAACACCACATCTCGGCTGTACACAACCTTCCTTGTTACTGGGTTCCAAAGCTTATAGCCCTTTAGACCATCCTTATACCCAATAAAGATGCAATTTTTAGATTTACTATCCAACTTGGTTCGTTTCTCCTTTGGAACATGTACATATGCATCACATCCAAATACCCTCAGATGTGAACGAGAGGGTTTCTTACCAGTCCAGACCTCTTGTGGAGTTTTATCCTCCAACGTTGATGAAGGTGATCTATTGACTAGGTAACATGCTGTCTCCACCGCCTCTACCCAGAATTCCTGTCCTAACTCGACACCACTGAGCATGCTTCTTGCCCTTTCCATCAACGTCTTGTTCATTCTTTTTGCAACTCCATTTTGCTGAGGTGTATATGGAGTAGTCTTCTGCCGTGTTATAGCACACTTCTTACAAAATTCTTCAAATTCCTTATTGCAAAACTCTCTACCATTATCTGTCCTCAGCACCTTTATCTTCTTCTCTGTCTGGTTTTCCACTAGAGCCTTAAATTCTTTAAACTTGTCAAAGACTTCAGGTTTCTTTTTAAGGAAATATATCCATGTATTCCTTGAGAATTCATCTATAAATGATACATAGTACACAGACTTACCTAGTGATTGAATCTTCACAGGTCCAAACACATCATTGTGCACAAGCTCTAATATCTGTTTCACCATCTTACCACCGGAGGGGAAACTCACCCAATTCTGCTTCCCATATACACAATTTTCACAGAAATCGAAATCTAGAGAGCTATTACTCATACCTTATACCATACCTTTACCATGAAGTATTTGAAGTCCCTTCTCTCCAATATGTCCAAGATTTTGATGCCATAGCACGGTCTTCTGTCCAGAGACCACTAGGTTTTCTGCTTCACTTTCAGGAACCACGGAATTGTTGCACCCATCAACAACAGTGCTACCTTGCAGCTTGTATAGAGTTCCAATTCGAAATCCCCGCATCAATACCAGTGCCCCCCAAACCATCTTGTAGGTATCCTTCTCGAACACTGTTTTTACACCTGCATCATCCAGCTTGCTTACAAAAATCAGATTTCTAACTAATGCAGGAATATACAGAACACCCGGAAGTGTTCTAACCCTTCCACCTTGCAACTTCAACTTTACTTTTCTGCGACCAATGATTCTAGCCTTGCTGTCATCCCCCAATAAGACATCACCACCATTATATTTCTCATACTCGCAGAACCACTCTCTATGGGGAGTGAAGTGAAAGGATGCACCTGAGTCAATTAACCATGCCTCATGATCTACATGTGTACTTGAATAAGCCAAGTACACATCCCCACCTTCATCTGAGGTGGTTTTCACCTCTGCAGAAGGAGCATCATTAGATCCCTTTCCTTTATTAGGAGCTTTAGGTTTACAGTCCCTTTTGTAGTGCCCTTCCTTTCTGCATTTCTAGCACACCACCTTTGCAGGTTTTCCTGGAGATTTAGATCTCCCACTCAATGACTTATTTTTGTTTTTGTTCTGGGACCGTCCTCATACAGAGAAGGCATCACCATTCTAGCTATCCATATTTTTTTGTCTCATCTCCTTCGTCAGCAAGGATGAGACTATTTCATCAAACTACAAGGCAGTTGCATTGCTACCTATTGCAATAACTAGACTATCCCACGAATATGGTAGATAATACAACAAATTGATGCACTTATCTTCATTTGAAATTTTAATATCAACAAATGCTAACTGACTTACCATAGTATTAAATGCATCCATATGCTATGTCCTCGAGTCTCCATCTTTCATCCTCAGGTTATACAGCTTTTTCCGCAGGAACAATTTATTCACCAGAGACTTAGATTGGTACAAAGTCCCTAACTTGTCCCACAAAGCCTTTGCCATAGCTTCCCTTGATACATTCAACAATACTGAATCTGAGACACATAATCGTATTGTTCTCTTTGCCTTTCGATCCAACTTCTTCCATTCTTCATCGGACACTCCTGTTGGTTTAGTACCCAGATCTACCGCTATCCATTGATCTTTATCCACCAATAGATCCTCCATCTTGAGTTTCCACAAATCAAAACTCTGACCATTAAATTTCTCGATCTCTATCTTTCCACTACTCGCCATCTTCTTTCACCACCAGAATCGATCTCACAGATCTCCCACTAAACATGGTCTACCACAGTCCCGAGAGAAACCCCTCAGTAACAAAGGCGTCCCCTTGAAGCCAAAACAACTCTGATACCAAATGTAGGTTTTAACCCCGTACATAAATTACCTGCATACGAATTCTAAAACATAGAAAATAAACAATGCGAGAGCATAACACATAAAACACATATACATAGAAATTTTCCCCTGGATCCCAAAACCGGGACTATTAGCTTGATTTTTCATTATATTCCTTTCAATATTACAATACATATTTATACATGCCGAAGCGTCCAATACCATGGACCTAAAAGCTATCGCATCCAAAACCATGGACCAAATACCATAGGTAGGTCTACCCAACCTAATATAGGGTCCAATTTTTTTTTTCTTGGGGCATTGCCTCGGACCCCATAGAGGGGGGCTACTTGCCCCCCTTAAACCCCTTGGACAGGGGGGGCTGCCGTCCCCCCTGTGACCCCCCCGCTGCGCAATCGGCACCATGAAGGAGGGGCTCCGCCCCCCCTCTAACCCCCTAGTTCACTACTTAGGTTAGTCGTGGAAAGAATATAACACAACCCAAAACATTTCTCCAAATTGGCACATAACTTGTGTTGCCGCAGTGTTTGGAGAACCTATCGAATGTGGTGGGGGTGCTCTTCCCAACTTTGGCTGAAGATCAGGATGTCATCCAAGTATACCACTACAAATGAGTTGGTGAATGGCCACAAGATGTCATCCAATAGCCCCATGAAGGTTGCAGGAGCATTCGTCAACCCAAAAGTCATAACCAACCATTCGAAAAGGTCCTCCTTGGATTTGAAGGTAGTCTTCCACACATCAGAGGGTTCAATTGGTACTTGGTGATATCCTGACTTCAAATCAATCTTGCTGAAATATTTTTCCCCCTTTAGTTGGTCTAGAAGGTCATCAATCTGTGGGATTGGGTACCTATTCCAGACAATAAGCGTCCAATAGTCAATACGGAGTCTCCAAGTCCCATCCTTCTTCTGTACCAACACGATCAGACTCCCACAGGGCGATGAACTCGGTCGGATGTGACCTTTATGCAGCAGCTCCTAAATTCGCCGCTTGATTTCATCGTTCTCCAGAATGGAGTGCCGATAGATTGGTCCATTTGGCAGTGGTGCACCTAGGGTCAGATTGATGGAGTGCTTGACCTGACAATGCAGAGGAACCCCTGCGGGGGAAGTGAAGATGTCCTTGTACTCCTCCACGACCTTGTCCATCTATAGTTGTCGTGCGGAGGGGCCCTGTCTGGAGGTCATGGCCACCATCTTCTTCTTTCCCTGAGGGCATATCATCAGGAAAACAAATTTCCTTGTTTTGAAAATGAGCTTACTGCATTATTTTGCAGTAACCAAAGAGATGGCGGTAGGCGGTTCTACCTCTGATATCATATACAACTTATTTCCTAAAGTAACAATAACAACACGAGGCCTTGATTCATACACAACATGTCACTTCCACACGTATGGTTGGCCTAATAATACATCACAAACAATAAGGGGAGCAACATCACATAATACCTCATCCGCAAAGGGCTTGATTTTGTATGGAAGGCGACACTGCTGGCTCACGCGAAGATCCATCATTGGTGAAGCCACTCGATGGTGTACGATTGGGGATGTGTTGTGGTTGGTAAGCCTAGCCGCTTCACGAACTCTACCGAAATGAGGTTCTTTTGGCTCCCACTGTCGACAATGAACTGTAGTGGGGAACCCTTTACCCACATCTGGGAGTGGAAGAGGCGATCCTCCTCCTCTGGATATTTGGGTTCCTCCTTTTGTATCTTCATGGTGGCAATGATGGCGTCAGGCTTTGCATCGATAATCTGCTTCCTTTTGTCATTCCCCTTGTCAGGTTCTGACTCAGAGTCGGAACATGCATCTGATTCAGAAGCCTTTAGCTCGGCCACCAACGACTGCTTGGCCTGACACTCACTTGTGTTGTGAGTGGAGCTCTTATGGAACTCACATCACTTTCCCGTGTCCTTCCTCGGCTTTGTGTTGTTGTTCTTTGCTTGCATCTTTGGTGAGTTGTCCTGGGCCACCCCACCTTGGCTTTGTCCTTTGTTTTGTGGTTTGAGGGCACCTTTCCCTTGCTTTGAATTCACAGATCCAAAGTCTTGCTTCTTCTGTTTAAACTTCTGCTCGATCTTGACAACGTATCAGTACGTCGTGTCGAGTGAGGAGATGTTCTGGAACTACATCTCATCCTGGATGTACCTGTGTAGGCAACCGTAGTATTTGAGTACCAAATGCTGCTCAGTATCCTTGATACCCAACTTTGTGCGAAGGGTATGAAAAATATCGGTAAACTCCGATACGTCTTGGTCCCTTCCCTGCTGCAACGTGGTCCACTTTATGTATTTATCCTCATAGCTTCCGACAGGGTAGTACTGCTCCTTGATGGTATCCTAAATGAATTCCAAGTGGGTGTGGCTAAAAATAGTGAGGTCATACTTTTATCCTTCAACTCGCAGTAGGCTTCCCACCAGTCCTTGATGTGGGGGCAGATTTGAGTAGAGCGAAAGTAATCTTTTCCCGTTCGGAAAAATCATGAACATAAAAATACCCTTCTAGCAAATTTAACCATTTATTTACAACGTTTGCATCTTCTGACCCTCAAATGTGGGAATGTAAAAGTTAACTTGTACATTAAAGGGTGTGGCACTTCCAGAGCAGCTACTGGAAGTAGATGTGTCACCCTTGGGTAGCTGCTGAAGGATCTAGGCAAAGTTGTCCATCATCGCATTCCTTTGTCACTCGAGGGCCTCTTCAAGCAAGATTTTTATAGGATCTCCTACCTCCTCGTTTTTCTTTTCATCCTCCATGGGAGGTCGTCGGGATTTGCGAGGCTGGTCTCACAAAGGTTCGACCAGTTCAAGCCTTAACTCCTTATATCCTGACCTCATTATAGAAATGCAAAGAAAAATAGAAAAAGAGCAGACCACTCTGATACCATCGATCCAGATTTAAACAGGAATGCAACAAATTACAGATATATCCATAAATACAGAGATGCAGTAGAAATAATACTTCATTTCATTAATGTAAAATACTGAAATATGCCCAGTAATAGAAATGGAAATAAACTAGCTTGGGCGATGGTAGCTTATCCCTGAGAAGAGATGTGGTGGCTACATGCCTTTGAACTATCTTACAATGAGGCTCAAAGGCCTATTTATTATTGAGAAACAATGGAAAACCATAAACATCCAAATTCCTAACCATATGAGATGAAGTGCCAAACTATGGGCCCTGTTTGGGTAAATTGGTACATCAACTTCCCGGGGTCGTAACTTTGGCATACGATCTCCATTTAACGCACACAATACCTCGTTAGAGAGATCTTTCTGAGGACTACAACTTCTCATGGATTGATGGTGCTCCTAGTTTTCCAAAAAAACATCGTTTAGGGCCTCAAAACGGATCCGAAAGTTCAGGACTTGAAAAAGTGCTACAAATAGTAAACTAGGCTACAATTAAGGAAACTGAAAAACTAAAAGAAACAATGGTGGGGGTCCAAGTGGAACTGGCGGGTGGTCACCAATATCCACCTGGATCACTTTGCCTCTTAGTTTTTCCACCACTATTCATCATTTTAAACTTATAGCAGCTCAAAATCCTTGTGTTTTCCATCACAATCACTATCAAAAGCATTTCCAACACCATCACTATATCCTCCTTCAATTATCATTGTCCCTTGATGTTTTAGAAGAATATTTGGATGATCATGAGGAATTTCTGTGGCTACTAGAGGAGACTACATAGTCTTGTAGCAGTCTATAGAAACCCTACAGGTCCAAGTCTCTAGCACTCCTAAGAAATATCATAACATGCCACAAATTCCTACATCTTCCAGCAACATTGGAAGTCAAGAGACACCTTATAGCTTAAAAAAAAATGACCATAAGCAGCTACAAGATCTCATATAGACTACTATAGGATCCCCTGTTCAACAAAAACAACATCATCATAACACTTGCAGAAACATCAGAGCAACCTCCAACATTAATAAAAGGTAAAACATCAAGTATGAGGATCTCCTAACCATACCCTTTGAACTCATTTAGAACATTAGAAAATGTTAAGAGTGCAAAAAGTGAATGGTTTTATAGCCAAATAAGACTAGAATAGGTCTCAATCAAATTTGACATAAGACTACACTTCGTCTCAGATTTCTCCACACATGTGAGATGGAATAAGAAAAAAACAGGGGATAATTTAAAAATTAAGTTGTTTTCTCTTACTTATGACAAGAAGATATTGAGTACAAGGATGATTGAGGCTGGAAAGAGGTAGGCGGGGGCCATCTCAACCACCGTGCATTGGGCTTTCTCTCACCACCCACTGACACTATCTCCACTTAAACTCAGGATTGAATTCAAGTTTTCCACCTATCCTCACTCCACGTTCTACATGAAAATAGTGTTAAAGAACCTTAATGAAGCTTTCCGCCGCTAGAGGAGAAGCTTACATATATCATAAACTATGAGTTTTAGGAACTAGTCTATAACATGATATAGGATACATAGGGTTATGCTATAGGACACATAATTTCACAAAAAATGCTCACAGAGGTCCTCAATAAGTTGAGAAATGAAGGTTTCCTCAAGAATTTGTAATTCCAACATTTGTCCACTCCTTTACTCAAAATGACACAAGAATTGATGTTTAGTTGCTTGAATTTACCAATGAACAAGTTTTTTGTGTCAAGGGTATAAGTTAAACAAATGAATAAATAATCAGTTTCCTTTGTCCTCAAAGTTCAAAATGTGAAAACTGATTTAGAGTATGCAGTGATAAGTTGTTTCTAGAAGAAATGATTGTATGGATATGCATTTTCCCTTAGCTACATGATCCTCTGTTGCCATAGGAAAACCCTAATTCATGTAACAACATACAAACAAGTATTCCCTTATAAAAAAATATGTCCGAACTTGTGAAGAGTTGTATCATATAATGGAAGGGGGATTCAATATGAGAGAACCCAAAGATACCAATCAGATTCATCAGAATCCTAATGTAGGGGATATCTTAGAAAATATTCACTAGCTAGGGTTCTTTAAGAAATTGATAGGATATGATGATGAAAATGCCCTCCTTAAACCTACAACACCCTGAGGGCCATGAGGTAGTCATTGCAGTTAAAGGGTCGATAATATATGTTGATGAATACTTAATTAATAGGGTCACTACTCTTCCAATGGGAATTCAATGGAGCGATCAATGCAAAAAGACATTTTTTCCTCCTTGATGAGTAACTAGATGAAGACAAAAGTGGGATCAGAAGGGAAATCCTATCACACCCCTAGGATGAAATAGTATATCATATCGTCAAGTATATTTCTTGTGAAGGAAGATATTAATCATAGTATATTCTTAGCAATTTAGGCTCCTTTATTAATTAAGATTCCAACCTGACTTGCCTATTCACGAGAGGCTAAGTTTCCCACATTTTATCCTCTAATTCTTGAAAGAGATGAACACGATAGTGAAGGTAAAACAAAATTATATGGCCCATCATGGCCTAATAATATTAATAATAATTGATGCATTGGAACATCTTTAGTTCCATATTCCCTAGGTATACTTTGTTGACATGGGTGGATAGGCCTTCTTAGAGGCCCAAGTTGAATTAGAAGAACCTCGAACAAAGTTGGTTGAGACAGAGTCTAAGATAGAGTTGGCAGAACACCAAGATGAAATTCCAAACCCTTAAACAAAGCTTCAAACAAAGATGATAGAGCCTAAAGAAGAACCACCAAATCCTCAAGAAGATATTGAGAAACCAAAAAAGAGGCCAACTAAAAAGAGGAAGAAAAAGGCAACAAAAAGCCTTGCAACACAAAAATAAGGAGAAGAATGTGTCACAAAAGAAGAAAAAGAAATTGCAACTACCTTAGTATCATTTAGCACCCCCATAAAATGAAGGATAAGTATATATTCCCAATATTATACTTACCCCAGTAAGAGAGAAAGCACAAGAATACAATACAATGGTGATCCCAGACCACCTTATCCAAATCCTATCCTTATTGAAGAGATTCCTAGCCTAGAAAAAAATATATTCAAGACATGAAGGGGGAGAAATTAAAGGCACTAGATATGCAAGCATAAAAACTACAAATACCACTTAAGGAAATGAGGTTGCAAGTGTAATTAGAAGGACAAAGTGCTAAACTACAATGTAGAAATTATGGTGTATATTTGCAACTGCTTATGAAATTTTAACCAAAACCATAAGACACAACCCGGTCTATTACTCTGCAGAATTCAATTCACAATTTAGAATATCAATCACAAACATGCAATGAGAAATGACATGCATCCACACAATATTTTTTTTAGGGAAAGAAGTCTGCTAGAAAAACCCCAATGCCTACTTGCATTAATCTGATCAATAGAGATGTATTACGATTTCGTTTCTCAACTAAGCACAACTTGCAAGTGAATAGTCTATCTCTCTGCTCACTGAGAGAATTTGACCCAGATGTAGTAGATTTTTTCCTATGCTTGAGCCCCTATTTCCTTGCGTAACTCCTTGAGAAGTTAGGCCCCTATTATTTAAGAAATTCCTCAAATTGATTGTGCAATTCCCAAGGTTGGTCATCTTACTGCATGCAACACCATTACACTCAAGACTAGTCTACAATTTATGTTACATTGCCTTGGAATCTCCACCATGGCTAGGGAACTCATATTCTCTGCATTAAATAGCTATTTTAGGCTAATTGATCAATTAACTAGATGATAACTAAGTTTGACTGAAGTCCCACTGCACAACTGACCTTCGACTTGTTCCTCCAACAGTTAGAACTAGTTTAACTGGAAACAAATTGAAATAACTAACCTTGATTGCCACAATTAGCAATCACACATGCTTAATTGAACTCTAACTCCTCCAACTTGAATTTTCTGAGCTAACTAAGTGACAAGAGCCATGTCACCTCATTTAACTGCATCCAAGTTGTCCGTTGATGTGGAAATTCAATTTTTCTCAATTTAATCAAGGCAAAATCAAATTAGTAATTTCTTGCTGCATTTTTCAACACTCCCTCTCAGCAAGAAAGGGATTTTCAAACACCCCTATCTTGCACCTATGGAATTCAAATTTCCCTCTTCACAAGGCCTTTGTCAAAATGTCAACATCTTGTTCCTCTGTCAAAATGTATTGTAGCAACATTATCTGACTTTGCACACAGTCCCACAAATGATGATACCGAATATCTATATGCTTGGATTGATCGTGAAATACAATATTTTCAGAGAGCTTGATGTAACTCTAATTATCACAATAGATCACAGTTGGATCCATCATTTGACCAAATAGTCCCACAATTATCTTTCTCATCCAGATCACTTCACATATTGCTTGACTTGTAGTCATGTATTTTGATTATGCCGAGTTGAGAGCCACATATTTTTTCTTCCTGCTGTACCATGAAACCGTTGCAGACCCAACACTAGAAATTTCGTCTGATGTACTCTTTCAAATTGATGGGGTCCCCACCCAGTCTGCATCTATGAACCCACATGACTTCACTCACTTTGTCCATTTGTACCATAGTCCAAACTGGGTAGTGCCTCTGAGGTATCGTAAAACATGCTTAGCCGCCTTCTAAAAATATTTGGTTAGCCTAACCATATCTTGGCTTAGCTGGCTGAATGCACAACACCTATCTAGTCATGTGTTCACAAGGTACATAAATGAACCCACTTGCTGCCGATAAATGGTAGCATCCACTTCCTCACCTAAAGTAACATCCTCCTTTCTCCAGTTGGTCGCTAGAGGTGTCCCCATGGGTTTGAAAATATCCATGTGGAATCTCCATAGTATCCCATTTGCATACTTTCCTTGAGAGACAAACATTCCCCCATCGCCTTTCCATAATTCCAACCTGAGGAAGTTGTGCATGAGACCCATGTCCTTCATTTCAAACTCCCTTTGAAGGTCCTCCTTGCAAGATCTAATCATTTGTTCATGACCAGTTAAAATCAAATCATCAACATATAAGACAATAATAATAAATTTACCTTCTACCAAGATGTGATAGAGGTTTGCATTCGCTTCACTTTTGGTGAATCCCAAACCAGTGAGATAACTATCGATGGTGTACTAAGCACAGGGTGCTAATTTGAGATTGTATAATTCTCACTTGAGTCTACACACATGAGACTCCTGATCAAATGTTTCCAAACCTTCTAGTTGTTTGATGTACACCTCCTCCTCAATAACCCCATTGAGAAATGTTGTTTTTATATCCATTTGGTGGATCTTCCACCCCATCTAGACAACCAGAGAAAGAATTAATCTAATGGATGAGTACCTTGCTATAGGAGAAAAGTTCTCCTCATAGTCAATTCCCTCAACTTGAGAGTACCACTTGGCCACAAATCTAGGCTTATACTTCTCTATACTTCCATCTTGTTTTTGCTTAACCTTGAAGATCCATCTTGAACCCACAATTGATTTATCTGTTGGTCTTGGGACCACTTCCCAAATACTTTTATTTACAATGGATTCATATTCCTCCATCGTTGCATCAACCCATATAGGTTTCTCTACTGCTTCCTTGAAATAGGATGGCTTAGTCTCTACACGCTCAGTCAATAGAGCCATGTAGCCAGTGTATCGATCAGGTGACCTTCTCTATTTGCGAAAATTTGAAGGAGTTCCCACATTCTCCCTCACATATTTCACAAGTCTATCATCTTCCATGGTCCCTTTTATGCCTTCTCTAAATGGTTCTTCTTGAGTGGTTGTCTCCACTCTATGCTCCTAAATTTATGGCTGCTCCGCAACTTCCTGAGGCTCCTCCTTCAGAGCTAAAGGATCCTCTTCTCGTGGGATCTGAAGTTCCCTCTAAAGAGAGCACCACATTTCTTTCTCCTCATCAAATTTTACATCCATTTGTACAACTTTCATTATGAGTGATGACAAGTACACATGGTAGTTGTGAGGAGTTCCTGTGTAACCCAAAAATACACCTAATTTTGCTATCAGCTCAAGCTTCTTCCTTTATTCTTTGGAGACATGGCAGTAGACAGAGGCTTCAAAAATCCCAAAGTATGACACATCCAACTTTCTCTTAGAGAAAGCTTCCTTCGGTGTAATCATGCCTAGAATCTTATGAGGACTCCGGTTTTCCAAATAAACTATTGTGTTGCATGCCTCTACCCACAAGTCCAGTGGTAGGCCTTGAAGATGCAACATCACCCTCATTACTCCCACAATGCTATGGTTCTTTCTCTCAACCATCCCATTCTGATGTGGGTTTTGGGGTGTTATCAACCCTAGTTGAATGCCTTCTTTTGCACATAAAATTTTGAATTCATCCGACACGTACTCACCTCCATTATTGCTCCTGAGAGCCTTCACCTTGTTGTCAATCTCTTTCTCAACCAATGTCTTGAATTCTACGAACATGGAGAATGTCTCATCTTTCTTCCACACGAAGAAGATCCAACACTTCCGTGAGAAGTCATTAATAAAAAGGACCAAATATTTGTGTGTGGTAGTGGAGGCTATTGAGAAAGGTCCACAGATATCAGAGTGGATCCTTTTTAGGACTGCATGTGCTTTGCTGTCCCAATCATGGAATGTGGATTTTGTGTAATTCCACAAGGTACATCCTTTGCATACATCCTACTTCTCAAGTGCTCCTTTTGGGAGGCCTATGGTTAATTGCCACATAATCTTCAAGATGCCATGATGCAAATGGCCAAGTCTTCTATGCAAAATTTCACTGACATCACGAATCTGCACCTTTTCTGCCTTTGTGCTTAATGAAGCATAGTCTTATACATCTAGTTTATATAGGTTCTTCACTTGAACCCTGTTTTGCTTCACCTATCCCGTGGATATGTAACTCATGAATGCATTTCCTTTGCTGAAGATCACATCATAGCCACAGTCTTCCAAAATTGCAGAAAAGATGAGATTTTTCTTTAGGCCTGGAATGAACATGACATCCTTGATTTTAAGAGGGGAGCCTGACTCTCTCTGAAAGGTAATTGTACTAACCCAAGTTGCATTATACCTTCCGTCGTCTCCCAGATCAATGTGCATCTATAAATATTTCTCCTCCAGGTCACTGTAAAACTTTGTGTAATCTGTCATGTGGGACGATGCACCTGATTCCAAGTACCACACACTCCCCATCACTATGATGGCCATGCATGCGATAAGGGCAAAGTCAAGCTCAAACTGTGAATCCAGGGCTTCACTTGCTTCTCCTCCTGAGGTCTTCTTGATTTCCCTTTTGTGTGGACACTTCATGGCATAGTGCTTGAATTCATGACAATGGAAGCATTTAATTTTTGACAAATCATTCTTCTTGCCCCCTCTAGTTTGGATTGAGATTTATTCCCTTTTTATTTCTTTCCCTTTCCAACCAATCGAATTTTTTCTTCATACTCACCCTTCGATGAAGTCCCATCTCTGGTATTCTGCTTTATTTCCTCCTGTACCAAATTAGACCATAAGTGTTCCCAATAGGGAGTTTCTCCCTCCCATTCACTGAATCTTGGTCGCTATGCCATCTCTTGGGAAGGCCTAGAAGGGCTAGGCTTACCAAATCATCTTCTGCAACATTAACACAAACCCTGCCAAGTTGATAACGAAATTGTGTGAACTTGCTCAGATACTGTGGAATAATGTCATTCTTTTGCATCTTGATATTTCAAATTTTATTCTTGAGCACCAACTTCCTGTGGTCACTACTATTCTCGAACAATTCTGTCAAATATTTACACATTGCGAATGAAATCTATTTTCCAAGAAGATTTGAGACAATGTGATCTCATAGTCCCTCGAAGATTATTCTCCTCACCTTGGCTACATCTTTCTTCCACTGAGAAAGGTTTTGGGCATCATATGCTTATGGTTTTGCAACATCTATCTAGATGTATTCTAGCAATCCATTTTCATCCAATACCGCCTACATGCGATCCTTCCATGTGATGAAATTAGGGTTGCCTTCGAAGCCATACTCTAGCCTCGACCCGTTGAAGGTCATATTCTCAGCTCTGAAGAGATCCTGCTACACTGAACTTCAAAATTGAACCTCTTGAGAAGCAACTTTGAAATTCCTGCTCTAATCTTAATCCTACTCTGATACCATGTAGAAATTATGATGTATATTTGCAACCGCTTATGAAATTTTAACCAAAATCGCAAGACACAAACCTACTCTACTGCTTAGTGGAATTCAATTCACAATTTATAGCATCAATCACAAACATGAAATGAGAAATAACACACGTGCACACAATATTTTTTCTGGGGAAAGTAGTCTACTAAAAAAATCCCAATTCCTGCTTGCATTAATATGATAAATAGAGATGTACTACAATTAAATTTCTCAACTAAGCACAACCTACAAGTGAATAACCTACCTCTCTTCTCACTAAGAATATCTGACCTAGACTTAGTCAATTTCTGCCTCTTCTTGAGCCCCTATTTCCTTGCACATTTCCTTGATAAATTAGGCCCCTATTATTTAGGAAATTCCTCAAATTGATTGTACAATTCCTAAGGTTAATGAAATGACTGCATGCAACACCTGTACAATCAAGACTAGTCTACAATTGATGTTACACTGAATTGGAATCTCCACCATAGCCGGGGAATTCAAATTCTTTGCATGCACTAGCTACTTTGGGCTAATTGATAAGTTAACTAGATTATCACTGAGTTTGATGAAGTCCCACTACAAAAATGACCTTCCACTAGTTCCTCCAACAATTAGAACTAGTTTAACTGAAAGCAACTTGAAATAACTAACCTTGATTGCTACAAATTATTAATAACACATGCTTAAATGAACTCTAACTCCTCCAACTCGAATTTTCTGAGCTAATCGAGTGACAATAGACATGTCACCTTAGTTAACTACATCGAAGTTGTTTGTTGATGTGGAAATTCAAAATTTCTCAATTTAATCAAGGCAAAATAAGATTGATAAATTCTTGCTGCATTTTTCAATGCTCCCTCTCAACAAGAAATGGATTATCAACCACCCCTATCTTGTACCTGTGGAACTCGAACTTCCCTCTTGACAAGGGCTTTGCCAAGATGTCAACATCTTGTTCCTTTGTCAGAATATATTGTAACAACATTATTTGCCTATACACACAGTCCCGCAAATGGTGATACCAGATATCTATATGCTTGGATCGACCATGAAATACAAGGTTTTCAGATAGCTTGATGCAACTATGATTATCACAGTTGGATCCATCATCTGACCAAATAGTCCCACAAGTATCTTTCTCATCCAGATCACTTCACATGATACTTGAATTGCAACCATGTATTATGATTCTACCAAGAAGAGCACCACAGATATTTGCTTTCTACTGTACCAGGAAATTGTAATACCCTCCTCCCACATTTACCTAAGCTAACTGGTCCACTGGGTAAACATGTGACAAAGAGCTACTATGATATGATTAAATTCCCCAAGTATAGTTAAGGAAATGGAATCGACAAACCAAAACCAAACTGACCCTCCTCAGGAGCTATAGGACCCATAGGGGCTAACCAACCACTCCAGGTGCCCAACAACTTAGTTAACTTTCTTTTAAACTGAACCAGATCCCCAGTTGCTCCCATAAAAATCCCTCCATGCGACTATGATCAGGAGCTCAAAATTTGCCAAAAATTCAAAGTGTCATAATTTCAATAATATTAGTTTCAGATCGAAGAGATCGTCATTCTAAATCCAACGACGTGAACGAGACTCAAATTTGAGCTCGTACGCAGAACTTAGAGCAAGTCAAAGTTTAGGGTTGACTTGATGACATGGTAGGATTGGATGACATGGCATAGCCCTTCAGCGAATGAAGAGGCGCCAAGTGGTAGCCCACCATTGGCCCTCGCATATCGCATATCGCAGCGATAATTGGTTCGGGTAAAGAATCGACCCTCGACGTAGAGGGTTGCGATGTGATATATTGCAATCGCATATTGCACCTGGTACCCACCAATATGTATATAGATGATACATGGATTAACGAAAATTGTGATGAGACCCCAGACGCAGGATTTTATATGTCATAGTTTAAGTCCCCATCGGGTCTGCCAATAATGCATCGCACAACATTCCGTCGCTAACATTGCGAAATGCGATATTGTTATACATTGTCTTTTATAACCTCGCGAGGTCTGCTACTATCACAGTGTATGGACTTTGATATCCACCAAGGGAAAGTGTTGATTGCGATGAGCGATGCGTTACGATAGTGATAAGACCCCATATGCGATGTTTTATGCATTGAGGTTTATAATCTTGGTGGGTTTGCTAGTTCAACAATCGTAGTTTTTGAAGGAGTGTTAACAAGACCATCCCTCCACTAATAGCCGATTACGATTTCAATATCTGATAGGCTGCAAACCATAGCCTTTTCTGCAGACAACAACTCTGCATGTGACCACTCGCCCCTTAATCGTGAGATAGGTGGGAATGATAGCAAAACCGCTGATTCCGGTGGAACTGCTAGTTTTAACTGCAGATAATGAATTTAAATGTCAGAAAGCCAGATTTGGAGGAGAAAATTGTGGAAAGACTGACATAAGTCATAACTAAGGAAATTTTCAACCAAATGGGATGCAAAAAGAGGCTAGATTGCCATTTTTGGACATTTTGAACTCATTGGAATAGGTTTCAGGATCAAAGGAGCACTTTTGGATATGCTTTTTGTAAAGTGAAGCCTATGGGTGTCCTGGTCAGCCAAAGTGTTGATTCAGTTTATGGAGGAGTTCCAAGATGGAGATGACCTTGCAGAGGTCTACCGACCTCCATATGTCTTCTGTAGCAGCCATTACAAGAGTGTTGTAGCTTTATTTCTTCTTGTTTCTGGGAAAACTAGTATTCCTATAGAATGCTAGCCCTCTAGGTTTGGCAGCTACCCTAGAAACAATAGTTTAAAGCAATCCAATGATTTCTTCTATGTGTAACAGATAAGAGAAAGATAGTGGAACCAACCTAGAACTTCCACTTAATCCCTTACTTGATCTCTCTCCCCTTTGACAGAGCTTGTAACTCCTCCTCATACTTAACACACTTGGAGAGTACCTGCACAAGTACAACAACAAAGAACCATCAGAGCATCATGATCTATTGCAACATAAACATGACAGAATCAGATATATAATGAACAAATAATAGCATTCACAAATGATAACATTCAGAATTGCACAATCATATGGAAGAAAACTTGGAGAACTTTATTAATAGAAGGGAGAATTACAACCCAGTTGTCTGATCCAACATCATCCTCCTAGCTTCAATCCCTCTTCACCTCATGAAATAGCAAGATCACTCCAACAATACAATACTCTTTCCTCAATTACAAACTATCAGCACTTCCTTGCAATTCACAATATTCCAGCCTCCAGATCTCTTAGATGAGGGATCCATTTATAGATGTGTGCAAGGGTGTGAGTCATCCATGGGGTTTGATTAGTGTCATTCCACTTGTTACAATTGGTTCCACTTGGATATTTCTTAGATCCCTTACTCATAGTTAGGCGAATTCAAAGAGGCAAGTGGCACAAGAGAATTTTCCAGAAGATTCCATGAGAAACCACCTAGCAAACTGTCTCGGACATTTGTCCATCCTCGCCCATCACACCCTATAGAAGGCCTAATCAGTATGCATCACACCCTGGCAGTGTACCACTCAATATGCATCACACTTTTCCAGTGGAGCAGTCAGTATGGTTTAATTTAGGCCATTTCTGGATGGTTTCTCAGATGGAACTTTTGGGGAATTATGTATTCAGATGACTATGTTCCTTTAGGGTATGAAACAACTCTTTTAGGGGTTAATGAGCCCTATTTTATTGACATATAAGTTGGGGGTTGATGTTCCCAAATATGTCTATAACAGTTTCCCCCTAAAGCATGAAGTCGTAAATATTGATGTCGGGTGAAATGCTTTATCATGAGGATTCAACGTTTCGAACTGGAAGGTGACCTACATAAGTTACAATATAATACATCATCATAATATAATTTTCATGATCTAGCTGAGGGAGGCATTCCCATGCTCATCTTTGTAAAGTCTTTTCATGTACATAGATCAGATAGTCATCTGCAGATACAAACTGGTGATTCTTCAGATATAGAGTCATCATCCATTGTTAGGATGACCATCTGTGTAGAGCCTTTGTACATTATATGTTTTTATGTCCCTGAATATATCGCAGCCTGGATGGATGAAACTAGATCCAGGGTCTTCAAACTCATTCAATCTTCACTCCATGTACAAGTCAATCCATGTGAAGAGATGTTCTGAAGTCGAACATGGAAAGACATCGTATGATTACCAGCCAATGATGTAAGCTGTTAATAGAAACGAGAGGAATCACTGATAATGATAATGACCCTCAAGGTACTACATTACAATTCACGTGGTGTGAATATATGATCCGATGCCGAACACCACACAAAATCTTTCGGTCGAAGGCCATTGATGTCAACCTGTTGCTGAAAGTGAGAAACTTGCCATTGATGTATGCAAGCTTCAAAGCACTAAAATGGGTGTTTCTAAGTCAACTTCTTGGATAATGAGCTGATGTCGACAAGAAGTGACTCATCGTAGGAGGGCCTTGATGTATCCCACATCTATGACACCAAACGAAGCAAATGATTTCTGGAGGTGAAAATGAACTGATGACAAAAGGTTCAGGAATGGCGGTCATGAAAAAATGAAGGTTGGAGGTATTGCAACAGATGAGACATTAATTGGATGGTGGTTTCTCAATTGAATGACTTCTCTTGAACATCTCGGCGACACTGAGATGAATTGGTAGCATTAACCACAAAAGATGGATGGTATGAAAGACAAATGGTGAGATGACTGGTGAACGGAATAACCCAACCCAACTTAATAATGGAGATGAAGTGAAAGTGTCATGTTCAAGAGCGAATTGCTACCATAAATTCTTCAGGTTTTTTCCCTTTTTCCCCAATCATTGCTGACCAATACCTCTTATTTTTTTCAAGCTTGAGGAGGATAACATATGCTTGTTCTATAATTTTCCCTTCGGGAAAACCTATCGCTATTTGATGTTTTAACGAGTCTAGTGACAGTGAAACTCGCTCTCGTCTAAGTGGATGAGTTTGTCACTATTGTTTTAACGAGTTTAACGACAATGATAACTCAGTCCTTTTCATGTTTAGAGAGTTTGAAAAGGGATGAAAAGAAAATTCCTTAAGTTCTTTTTCATAAAGTAATTCCTCAGGTCCGAAAAAGGATAAAATAATACAGGAGGGATGACATTTCCAATCACTTTAACGAGCTGGAAAGGACAAGCGCTCAACAATATTTTCATATTTAATGATTTGAAAATAGTTTAAAGAGGACTCTATTTTGAGGAACGAGTGGTGTTTAGGGCAGCAACTGGTTCCGGTGATTTTGGAACTTCTCAAAACATGTTGATTTCTGTGAAGAGGTTGGCTAATAAGACCACTCATTGCAATTGTTCCTCAAAAGGGTAAAACAACCAAGTGACAATGTATGGTCGGCCGAAGAGATGGTGGTGATGAGATCAAAACAACCAAGGCTCAAAAGGCTAACATAATGGCAATCGCAAGGGTTTAAAAATTGGAAATGGGTTCATTTTTAGACAAGCTTGAACGATGGGGAACTATGCTTTGATTCAGTTTCATGTTTACACAAGCTTGAAACGAACAAACTATGCTTGGCTTCAGTTTCATTTTTACACAAGTTTGAAACGAAAAACTATGCTTGGATCAGTGGTCAAAGATGTTCAATTCACTGTTTAGCACATCAGATTCTTTAGTCAGTCGTTCAACCTACTCAAAACTCCATCAAATTGATTAGAAATACATATATATGGACGAAAAATTAACTAAAACTAACATTTTACTTGAAGTACATGAATAGTAGACATAAAAAGTAGTTTTACCTTTCACTTTCATCATTTCATTTCAAATTTGGGATTTTGGAGCTCTGGAGTGGTTTTCCCCCTCAAATTTCATCAGTCAATTTCAGGAGATCCTGTGGACCATTTTTCGCGCCGTTAGGACCAGGTAGGAGCTATCCTTGAGCTCTTCATTTGCATTCCATATTTTCTTAATTCTGAGCAAGTTTTTCCACTTTTCTGGTTCCCTAGGGTTTAAAGATTTCGTTCCCCAATCATTGAAACTAGCTTATATCGAAAGGTGCGATGCATGCTGAGCTGCCAACAGGCCAGTCAATATGCATCTCACCTTGCCCAAAGGCAGGGTGCGATGGGTGCAGAAAGGTAACTTTATACAATGTTTTTCATCAAATTTTTACTTGTTTTTGCTCAAAATTGGATCCTAACTCATATATTGTTTGCATTTCAGATATTTGTTGGATCAAGATGGCTGTCACATGGCATGAATGAGAACATGAAGAAGAGGATATGATTACTTTACATGACCAGGGCACAATGGATGCATTAAGAAACTGTGGATTGCTGAAGTTCTTTCGCATATCTAGCATGAGACAACATATTAGTTTGTTGCAGTATTTTCTCAATGCTTGGGATCCTATTGATAAGGTATTCCAGATCAGAGGTAAATCTATTCCTTTTACAATCGAGGATATTTATTTTCTGACGGGATTGTCGAGGCGTGGTGCCCCTCTTTCACTATTAGGATTCGGTCGTGGGGGTGAATCTGTGAAAGATTACATTTGTTAGTTTTGCAGGGATGGATCTCAACCTAGTAAGGATGGTAAGATTAATATCTGGGATGTCACTGATCGACCTTTGAGGACCATTTTATTTACCTTTGCTAGATTGGCTGGCAGCACGGACTTACATTTAGCGAATAGATCTTACATGCAGTATCCCCTGGAATGCCTGGAACCGAAGGTGTTCAATTGGTGTGAGGTGATACTTCCTGTCATAAAATAACAACTATCCAAAGTAAAGAATGGAAGAACCAAGAACTTTGGTTATGGATCCATATTGATTGCTTTTGCTTTGGAGAGAATTCCACTGATGCAACCTCAAAACATTTCACTGGGATTGCCTGCACCGAGGGAACCACGGATGCAGAGATGGGTGGATTTTATGGCCAGAAATGTCGGCCAGTCACATATCTCCTTCTCTGATGCCTTTTTCGAGTGGTTTAACTGCCAGGAGATGGTATTTGCAGAGTATCCATATGTTGGGATGAATTTCTGAGGCGACCTAGATTTGGCTTTACCAGCTAGTGAGCAGTGGAGTGCTATAGGTAAAATGATTCGACCACATCTTTGTTTTTTCAGTTTTATAATGTTTATGTGTTTTTGATGTTACCAAGAATAAATAAACTCATATGTGTGTGTAGATATTGGACCAATGCAACCAGTGGCACGCCCACGGGTGACAAATGATGCTCGAGTAGGAGAGGTCGTAGGGAGGGCCGTCCTTCGGGATCTGGACATATCAGAGACCCTGGCAGTGCCGCGGGATTAGATTGAGGGCCTCACTCTCGGCATTCAGGATTTCAGGACCGATGAGTTACCTTTGAGGTTACAGCGCCATACAACTGGTGTACCGAGTCGTTGGACTAGGCTCCTGCGTATGATAGCACAGGCGGTGACATGTTATCACTAGAATCACTAATCTAGGATGTTTTTCTGCCTTCATTTTGAGTTTCTTGGTCAGATAACCGATTTTTTCTTGGACACAAAACATTTTGTAAAAACTATGAACGACTATCTACTTTTGGAGTTTTATTTTGGCTAACTGATGAAATCCTAATGCAAATGTTGATGTCAAATGCTGCAAATGTCTATTTAACACATAGTTTGCTAATGAATTAGTCAATGTGTTTAATTTTTTGGAAATGTGTTGATATTGAATGGAATCAAAATGCCTTTCCAAAATCCTAACTCTTAGGGACATGCGATAAATAGCTGGGTTCCAAACAGAATAAACACCAGTAAGTTGTAGAATGATGAGTTGTGAATCTAGCCTGACAATGAGTCAGCGTATGCCATGTGAAATGGCATCAGAGAGAAGTTCAATCAACGTGCTATACTCAATGATGTTGTTCGTTTATCGACCAATACATATCCCCCTGAAACTCACTAACTCGCCGCTTGGAGTGAAAATGGCCCAGGCCACAGAAGATAGGTTCTGTGTACTACGACTAGCTCCGTCGGCATACCCAAAAAATGGTTCCAAAAAGTTTGACATCTGGAACAAATGTGAAGTTGATTACCTAACCAAAATGACAACTCTAAAAGAAAACACTCAAAAATGCAACAAAAGCATATGTACAATGAGTTTACTACACTTAATCAAGCATAGTAACGTTTAAGATACAACCCATTTTGGGGCTACGACAGTGGCATCCCATCATAATCGACTACCTCGTAGGATCCTTTTATTAATACTCATTTAACAATGTAAGGGCCCATCCATAATGGTTCAAATTTACCTGCTCCTAATTTGTCAGAGTCCTTATCGTAAAGCAAGACTAGGTCACCTTCTGAGAAGACACGAGTCTTGACATTTTTGTCATATTGTGCCTTGATGTGTTTCTTATGTGCTTTGTTAATCAACGTGACATCACGATGGGTTTCATCTAGATGGATTAATTCCAAGAAACGAGCTTCTTCTTCAGAAGTTTTAGGAAGCAGATCGATTGCAAGCTTGAGGGATGAGATTTCGCACTGTATTGGTAAGACTGCTTCTAGACCATACACCAACTGAAAGGGCACAAATCCGGTCACATTTCTTATCGAAGTCCTGTATGCCCACAGAGCTGAGTACAGGATTAAATTCCAATTCCGTTTATAGACTCCAATCATTCTCTATAGCACGCGCTTAAGGACTTTGTTGATTGCGTCAACTTGTTCGTTAGCTTGCGGATAGTATGGAGTAGAACTATCATGGGACAATCCTAATTTGGCAGTCAATTTGATCATCATGTGATTGCGAAAATATGACCCATGATCTGTGACTATAGCATGCGGTACACCAAATCTAGAAACTACATGATTGAAAAAGAAAAGACCAGCCGTTTCGTCGCTATTTTTCAATGTAGGCATCACCTCAGCCCATTTTGTAAAATAGTCGATAGCGACTATAATATACCCATGCCTCCTAGCCGAGGTGGGGTTACATATCATGAAATCAATGCCCCATTTAGTGAATGGGCCAGAAACAATGACTGGATGCAGTGGTGCAGGTGGTATTCTGCTTTTGCGATAAAAAATCTGACAAGCAGGGCAACTTCTGACTACAATTATGCAATCTTTGAATATGGTGGGCCAGAAGTAACCAACTCGTAAGATCTTTTATGCAGTAGTGTAACCAGCTAGATGCCCCCCACAAGCACCTGAATGATAATCATTCAAAACTTTTTCGACCTCCTCATGCGTGAGGCACCTTCGTAGAATTGCATTGACACCACGATGGTAAAGTGTATCACCAACGATCAGATAGTCTTTGGCTTGGTATTGAGTATGTCGCTGTTCAGAGTGAGAGGTTTTAGGCCTAAACGTTTGGGTCTGGAGATAGAGCAGTATATCCCCATACCATGGATCGCTTGATGATATCAGAAACAAAGTATCATCCACGATTGATGCTTGGGATGTTAAATCCTTGGATGACGAGGGAAGGTCACAAAGTAACTTCGCTGTTATGAAACCAGCTCAAGAAAAGATAGAAAAAATAGATCAACGCCTTAGAATTCAGCCTCTTCGAGGGAGCAACCTCCTTTACATTACATAAATGAAAAATTCTTGGATGATACAAATGACAAAACCTCCTTTCTATATATAGGAGTCAGACACAATATAAGCCAGCCGACTGAACAATAATAATATAAAGCCACAAAAATAACAATAGAGGGATTATATGGGGCACAGTAATAACAATATGGGTGCAATAGGGGCACAAAAATATTAACTAGCATTTGCAGCCAAGGATGCAAAGGAAACGCCGTAAGTCACAGTATGTGTAAGAATATTGAAACGTGAATAGTCTTTAGCAGGTTTTTTTGTGAAAGGAAGGGGCGTCGATGACGAGTTTTAATTTGAGGAAGGCATGCCGAAACCGCTGAAAAGGAATGCAAGTAGCTGCAAATATGCATTGAACCTGTCTAGAGGCCTTTGTTTGTTGCTGGTAAAAATTGTGGAGTTAAAGGTGAAGACAAATGAATGAATCAACGTGAACAACAACCGGGCAACCATATTGATTTGGATAGGGCCACCCAAGAAACGATTACCCGAAACGGAAATTAAATTAGTAGGAAGATATACCGAAAACATGTAGTATATTAATTAAGGTCAATTGATTTTTCCAATAGAATATGTTAAAACCCATTGACAATGAAATGGGCGTGAGGATATAAACTATCAAAATGGTATTGATCTTGAAACATCCCTTTTTCAAGTTTCAAATGGAAAACACAAATAGGTGCGAGGACTCAAAATATCAAAATGGTATGTGATGCTGAAACATCCTTTTTTAAGTGTGAAAGGGAAAATACAAATAGTGTATTGTAACATCCTTTTTCCAAGTTTGAAATGAAAATCACAAATAGTTGTGAGGACACAAGCCATGAAATGGTAATTGATGTTGAAACATCATTTTTTAAGTTTGAAATGGAAAATACAAACAATGAATTGTAACCAGATAGGTCGAAGAAGGAACACAACAGCGTAAAGAAGATTGTGCTTGTCATTTCATATTTGAAGTTGTAGGAAAACATGGTGGAGGAAGCGAAGACATGAAGAAGCAGCAATGGACCTGCAAAATGTATGTTTTGTTAGAATTAGGAATATGTAAACCAGTTGCGGAAATGTATCAGTAATGTTTTGCAGGTGAGTTGTGTCAAAATGAAGCTGGAAATAATGGAAATGAAGTTACCTTTGCTATGGGGATCCATATATTGTTAGTGGAAAATGCATGGTGAATAATGTCAAGCTGAAGACCACTTGGAGGTTAATGCGCAGCTGAAATTGCATTTTTTTTTGCTTGCCAGGCTACTTGTCATTGTGGAGGTAGGTTATTTCTGATTCCATGTGGCGTGTTGCAAAAGAAAGAAAAGGTTAGAATGAGATGTATAGATAATATAAAGACATTCTAATATTTGATCATTTGACCAACATTGATTAAAGTTGGTCGATGTTGAAAGATATGAAAAGCACGCTATGAAATAGAATTAGGCAACTAAATGGAGGGAACCTTTTGTTGATGTCAAAGCATGGGTTGGAGCAGAATATCTGGAGGCGGCATTGAACGAAGAATGTCTTTTGCGTGTTTTCTGCGAGCAATGTTTTTGTTGTCCTTCATTTTACTGTAACGATCGAAACTGAATGCGGGGTTAATCCATAGAGCCTGTAGAGAAGGGACTCTTGAAAGAGCTGTGAATGTGAGACCTTGACGTTCTGTCTTTCCAATGTCAATTGTTGCCTTTGGAAGTGTCATACCTTGAGATTTATGTATGGTCAAAGCCCAAGCCATCTTCAATGGAATTTGTGCACGTCCATTTCTTTTTACTGCTGTAATAGGTAAGTGAGTGGGGTTTCTTTCATCCCAAGGAGGCCCAATGTATTTGGGAAAATCCACGACAACAAAAGCTGGAATTTGTGGTGGTGCAGTCGTTTCTTTGTAAAATATGGTCACAATTTTTCCGAGGGAACCATTAACAAGTCCGGCCGAAACCCAAAGGTTGGAAGTCAGCATAACTTTTTCGCCATTGCATAGCAATACAATTTGCTCAAGTTGTTCGTCTTCAGAGGAAATACTGGAATATGTGTTGTCATCTTCAACAATGGATCTTGCAATTGGAGTGTTTAGAGATTTCATCATTTGCTTATTATGGACCATTGTCTGAGCATTTGTTGGAAACAGATGCATGGAATCCTGGAATGAACATATTTCTTCCTCCGACAAAAAGGAATCTGTGCGCGACATGAGTACGTTGTAGTCGTCGATTGTTGGATTTGCATCTCTAATGTTCTGGAGAATGTTCCTGAAAGTAACCTTTGCGATGTCATCGCCTTGTTGACGAAATATCGTGTCTAATGTGATGATTGTGTTGAAGGTGTTCCACAGTGCGCTTCCATGGCTCGTCCCTGCATATAGAGGAATGTCTTTGATGGGTGGTAGCTGACCGAGATCACCAACCAATATTATGGAACAACCACTGAAAGGGGTGTTTCTTTGGCGGGGAAATGCTTCGCGAAGACGTTCATCAATATGGCTGAGAAGCTTTGGCCCAATGAAGCTCATTTCATCGATTAGTATGTATCTTATATGTTTGAGTTCTTCTTGGAATTTTGCAAGAGCATTACCTTCTAAAGGCGTAAGATCCTTTAGAGGAAGGTGCAGAGCAGAATGGATTGTCGGTGCTTGTATGTTGAAGGCGGCAATCCCTGTAGGAGCGAGGAGCATGATCGGCGAAGGTTCCGGGCTTGCCAGCCCCATGAGCATATCTTTGATGCAATTAATGAGGAGGGATTTTCCCATACCAGCAGTGCCTTGTATTATCATTCTCAGAGCGGGTAAATAGTCCTTACCAGAAAAATGAGTAGTAATAATATTTAGAGCTTTTCTTTGCATTAGAGATAATGTAGTAAGGGTCGCCAGGATATGTTGATGTGTTTGAAGAATGTGGTGGATGGAGCGGCTATTCTCAATGAATTGTATTGCACTATTTTGTAAATCCAACGGGATAGTGGTATGATTCCAGTTATGGGTGTCATCAAAGCCACGAAGACCAAGCATGTCAAGATCATTTATGAGAAGCTCATTTGTTGGGTGTAATTGGGAAAGTAATTCCCATTCATTTATTTCCATGGTATCTGCTGCACCGGTTTCATTTATAGCTGAGGTATCATCTGTGACAACTTCAAAATCAGATAGAGTGCGGTGTTGATGCCAAGGATTGTAGAATGGACGAAATGTTTCCCAATTTGCGGTGAATTCTGCAGGAGAATCTCCTATATCCTGGACGATATGGCGAAAAGGTTTGTATAGCATAAGTTCAACCCTGCAAAATTCAGCGTAGCAAGGTTCAGTTATGGATGGTATGGAGGAGTAACGTGGTATGACCCGAACAATTGCTTTTGTAGGCCTTTGTTTCCATTTGTTTGTTTTGCGACGAGGATCATATGACCATGACCTTGCTAATTCTATTAGTGATGTGGCCTCTAGGGTGGAAGGGCGCTGGATATATGTGTCTATGATGTGTGGGGATGTAGTGGAGGCGGCGACCGTTTGCGGAAGGCGCAGAAGAATTTTCTGGCTTACAATTAAGGAAACAAATGGCCGGCTACATAATGTTAAGGGCAATTTTTGCAGCATATGGCAGGTTTCCTGCGCTCCAATGTCACGATCAACAAGGGTTTCTGCAAGAAATTTTTGAAATGCGGATGTTGCTGGGTCAGCAGTGGGTGAAGCAAGGACAATTCTACGTAGAATTTGGTGGAAGCTTTCAGATTTTTTTTCTGCTTTGGATGCATATTTGGCGATATTTTTTTGCACAGCGTGTATGGAGAGCACTGGTTGGCAGTCAACATTTGCACGCCAAATAGATAGGATGGTAGGGTTATGGCTATTGAGTCGATCGTCATTGCGAGCAGGGGTGTATGTTTTTTGGCCACTGGAGTCAATGAATAAGGCCGATTTTGGGTGTAATTCCCACGGTGCTTTATAACGACATTGGAGTGAGGACCCTTTTTTTCTTAGGCACGTGCTTTTCGAGCATTTTGTGTGACGTTCAACACAGTTGACGAGTTGTTCATAGTCACTGGAAGGATTGGTACTGAATATTTGCTGTGTGGACAATAGACAAGGGTCCTTGGGATCTGGCCTAGCATTTGGTTGGTTTGAAGTTGAAGGAGCACGAGGGTTCCAAGCGGAAATATATTTGTCGAAGAACTTCCTTGCAATATCTACTGCTTCTGTGTCTTCCCAGTTGAGGCTCTCCATATCAGGTGCATTTTCGATCCAAAGGAAACCATGGATGTGCGCAGACCCCCTATGTTGCCATTCATACCTATCAAGTATGCGTTTTTGTAAGTTAATTTTGCAATAGGCAAGGAATGTTGTTTAGAGTTCTTGGAGGGAAAAAAAAATGCGGTAGAATGCGTACCTGTACCAGTAATCTTTTGTATTCAAGTGTTTCTCTAAGATAATCTCACGAAATGCTGTGAATCTATGGTGCATATACAGCGATGTTAAATGTGGGTAAGATACAATGTTTTCATTTCTCCACTTTTGTTGTTTTGCAATATCAAAAGGAAGACATCCGGGCATGATTGCATGAAGATCAGGCCACTTTGTATCAGCTGCACTCAATGTGAAGAAGAACGTAGGGCAGCCGAGTTGAGATATCATGTCCGTTAGTTCATTTTTAGCTTTGTGCCAAAATGACCTTGTTCCACGTAAAGAGCTACCGAAGCGCATGACTTGCTCTGCCAATTGCTCATCTGGAAACTGCTGTAAGCGGAGGCTTAGATCCTGAATAGATACTGGAAAGTTATCTGTGATGTTCTTTTTCACAAAAAACGATGCTGTTGCTTGACTGCAATGCCGCATCATGAGATTATATATGTAATAACGAAAGCGTGGGTGCTTTCCAAATCTGTTATCGTAGTAACGTATGAGATGGAGTGCATATTCATGTAATTGCACTGCTTTCATTCTTGGTTGATTCAGCATTGCAGCTCCTGTTGGGAAAAGTGCAGGGAAAGCCATAGAGAGTAGACCTTTTGTGTTGTATTCGTTGACTGGAGATAAACCAATTGTTGGCCACTCAATTTCAGTATCAGATTGGTGGTTGTAAGCATGCAAATAATGGTGGATTTCTTGGATTTCTGTATTTGTATTAGGTATGATGGGGACGAATGATGAGGTTTGGTCTACGGATGGGTTTGTGAAATCTTCGGTGAGCTCATGGGGGGGTTCAAGTGTAAGGGGGACAGTGGTTTCTGTAGTATTGGAATGGTGAAGGGAGGAGGAGACGTCAGTGGGGATTTCTGGTAAGGATGCCAGTGCATTGGTATCAATACGAACATTCTTATAGTATGGGTCATTTGCCAATTTGTATTCTAATGCAGCGAGAATGCGATGCTTACTAACAATGAAATCATAAGCCTTATGGTCATTACTATGACACGTGACAATGAGGATGTCCAAGTGTTCAACACGTCGTGGCAACATGTTTGCGATTTTTGTAATGTCTTGAGGAAAACAAATTGTGTGGCCACTGTATTTATACTGCCCACCACGTGCATGTGTTACTTGAAGT